>JANTNT010155527.1:0-20473 GCA_024752375.1 Entacmaea quadricolor
GTTGTCAAAGGCCTCAGTGCAGTCTTCTTCTGTCATTACACGTTTAGGGCTCGTAATTTACCTATTACGCTATATGCTTTATCTGGTTTAATACAGCTAGAAATGATATAATGCTAAAATCCATCCTGTTTATTTTGTACTCTATCCCTATTTAGTACTGTCACCATGGCTACCGAATCAGATACACAGTAAAATCTCGGCGTCCTCAAGAAAATCATCTGCAATCTCATGGTCAGCGGTCATTTTCTGGTTGCTTTGATACTGGGGTTTATCATGACATCGTGATAAAAGACACCGTTAATCAACTTGTCTTAACTTTAACAAGGCTCAATAGGAATACCAATATTGCATTAAGTGAACTAGAAATCTATATTGACCAAGATGATCCATCGAGGTTTGTGAGTTCTAACTTGAAACAAGACGCCTCTCGAACATGGCTTGTGTTTGATGATCTTAAGACGTCGTACTTTGAACTTGATACACTTGAAATTCGCGGAAAGGCTCACCTAGGAGTACAGAATGACAACGCTGATGTTAGTCTGTTGGTAAAGGGGTATAAGGGGGACTTCAGTGGGACGTTACACGTTGGACGAGGTCAATCGGTCAACTTTACTCTGAGTAACAATCCTGTTATTCCGTTCACTCTACGTGCATATCAGGTAAATTTACGTAGCTCAAAATACAGCCCTTGTTTGAAGAGAAATGCTAGAAATGCTAGAATATTACTGGATTTCAATCAGCTGAACGATCTCATGAATCTCATTATGAACCTCAAATGATGATCAAACACTGACCACCATTTGCTCTCAACCAAGTATTTTTCTACTGAAAACCTGCCATTCAGCTGATAAAAATTCCGCACGAGAACGGAAATGGCGTCTTGGGAAACCAATCAATTGATTTTAAAGATGGGAAATGAACTGTTACTATTTGTACTTGAAGATTTGCACGAAATAGAATCTTACGTAACCCTAAAGGAGCGTCCCGTAAAAATGTATTATCTTATCAGATCGCGCGGGTCTCGTATAAAAAGCCACACAATTGGATGGAAACGTGCAATCTTTTCGACATGATGAGTGAGGCACAGGAAAGCTACATTCACCTCCCCGCAGCAATGTTCCTCAGGGTACTATCACTAGGAGGAGCTATTACCGTCTCCGGACTATTATTACCAGAACTTGACAAGCCCCTTGGCATCGTGTGCAAAGTTCCTTGTCAGAATATGTACCACTAAAGCCTTGTTCACACTAAAGTCGTAATCGTGATCATAATCGTAATCGCAGTCGTAAGCAGCGTTAAAACTCAATGTGAATCAAAAATCGTAGTCTTAAGCGCCATCGCAAGGTGCATCGTAAGAGCGTCGTAATCGTAAGTTAAGATCAGAAGGTTTTGTTTTCTTACGACTACGATTATGACTATGATCGGTTACGATCACCTTACGATCGAGTGTGAACTGATAAAATTAAACGTAATCGTAAACGCAATCGTAAGGATTGACCAATCACAACGCTCGTTATCAATTTGAGAATTTCTAACTGGCGGCTAACTGGCGGTAAAACAGCAAGGAAACGAGGCCTACGATTCAGCTTGCGTCGCATTCATTCACACTAGAACGTAAGCTTCTTACTTTTACGATGGCCACTACGATTACGATTACGATGCTTACGACGCTAGTGTGAACAAGGGTTAAGTATGGTGCTTCAGTAAATTGTTATTGGATAATGTGACTTTTCTTGCTTTTTGATTGGTTGAGAAAACCGAGATGACTGTACTTGTGCTTGCGTTGACGAGGTGAAAAAGGTTTTAAAAAATTCTAATAACTCATTTTTTAAAACAAATTTTGATTTCAGGGTTCACGAGTTGGTCTCCCAAGTGAAGTTTACCTCCAAGAAACATCGTTCTATTGCGAGTCGGAAGTCACGGGACTACAAGACCTGATTGTTTCCTACAGCAGCAGGCTGGACATCACACCACACGCTCGAATCAATTCTGCATCTCCTGGAAACATCTCGATGCGCAGTATTATGGTACTGAATGGAGGAAGAATACAGCAGACTACACCAACACCAAAAACGCTCACGTAATTACTATAAGACGTTTGTTAAATAGCCCTTTCTCTAGGAACTGGGCAAACATCCACATCTTTCCGTCCGCGAGGTCCAAAAAAGCAAAGAATTTTAATTTTAATTTTAATTTTAATTTTAATCTCTTAAAAGATATTTTGCTACAAGTACAAAACAGTCTTTTTTAAAATATCTATTGTTTTGATAGACGTTTTTATGATTTACCTCCACTTTCTTTTTCAAATCCCCATTTCTTGAAATTGTGACATCTCAAGTTCAGATTTGGTTGAGCCCACAATCCTGAGAAGAAAGAACTGTCAATAAACTTGTATTCAGTTTCTGCAAATTTTCCCAATCTTTGTTAAACCGCATCTACAGGAGCAATTTTTCCATGACAAGTTTTCCTTAATTTTCTTGATCGTGTAGAAAGTCAACAAGTTTTCCTTGATAACTTTTTCTTGTTAAGTTTTCCTTGCTCGTGTGTGTGATGAGGAAGTTTTCCTTGATAAGTTTGGGTTGTATCCGTAATGTCTTTCAATCAACGGATCATTTCTGTTTTGGCAGAAATGCAAGAAACTAAACATAGAATTAAACTCATTTTAAAATATTCCTTGCCACATTTTCCTTGTCCGTCTACACGAGCTTGACAATGTAAAATTGCTTATTTTACCCCATGTACACGAGCATTTTTACCTTGTCAAAAGCTTCATAAATTTCATGAAAACTCGTCTTAAAATTGGATTATTCCAGCAGATCCTAGTTTCTCGAATCTTTCCAAAAAACACTCCGGCTCTGGAAACGGGATTAAAGTTTTTTAACTTCAAATTGTTAATAAATTCTTTGATTAATCAAATTGATATGATCCATTATCTTTATAGAATATACCTCGAGAAAGAACTTAGGATTAACGCCTTCGCGGTCATGAACGTCAGTATTCTTAAAATCACTGCTGGCAACGTATACATCGACGTTTCTGCTGTACTCACAGCGCATGCGCGTGGATTTGCTTCCGCTCAGGGTCAAGAACCAGGAGTTTCATCGACGTCGAGTGGATCTGGAGCAGGTCATGGTGGAGCAGGGGGTAGAGGTGCAACACAGCCAAAGGTTGGAAGAGCTTATGGAATTCTGGATAGACCAACTGATCCTGGAAGTGGTGGCGGCAAGGGCTACCAAGACATGGTCAGTAAATTGCGACTTGCACTATAACATATTTCACAGGTTTACCTTCCGCGCTACTTTTAACCTTGCTTCAATCATCCTCGGACGTAGCGCACATTTGACATTAAATGTATTATCGGCGGAGTTACGCAATAGAAGAGGAATTTTTTGTCTCTGTTTTTAATAATTAAAAAGTTTTTAAATATGCAGGTTTTTTTCCATTGCGTTATTTTGTACATTTTAAAATAAAACAGCCATTAATTTTGGAATGGACCTGTGTCATCAGCATTATCTTCAGCCTCATTACGGTCAATAGCATCATATTCATCATCACACCCACCATCATCACAAACACCAACATCACCACTATCACCACCACCCACCTTCCATCATCGCCATCATCAACGCCAACATCATTATATCATCATTTTATCATCATTTTTTATTCTTGACCATACCGTTTCCAAATATTTATTCATTATTACAGTCATACCAGCCCATGCATTCCTGTCAAGGTTCAAAGAGTCGAATTGCTTTTCGAAATTACATTTCAATATTGCTTTGAAACTTGCATAAATGAAACTGAAATTGCAAACTTCAAATATTCAAATATTGTTTTTTACTGGATTATTTGATGCACAAAAACAAGCTAGCCACTCAAATACTTTTAAAATTGCCTATGAAAGTATTTTCCTTCATTAAAATTATCACATATTAATCACAAATCGGGCTTTCAATCAAGACCGTTTTTTGAAATCTACAAGCTCGATTTCATTATTGTAAGATTCAAAACAAGATTGAAATTAAATTTCAAAAACCAAATTGAATCCTATGACTTTGGCAGGAACGCATGGGCTGGTTCTAGTGTAATTTATTTAACAATTTCTTTATTTCGTTATCGTTTTTTATAATAGCCCGGTAGTTCTGGAGGAGGAGTAATAATAATAAAGTCGACTGGTGATGTGCAGAACGATGGTCTTATCGATGTATCAGCTGCACCAGCTCCATTTCAGGGAACCGGTGGTGGCAGCGGTGGAAGCATTTATATTGACTGCAAACTCTTTACTGGAAAAGGTATTACTAAATCGTATTAGGATCATTGGTAATTATTTTAAAAAATTCATTAGATCACTTAAGTCTTTTGTTGGCAGGGTGTATTGTATTCCTGGTTAGTTTTGTTGGTGTTGCAGAATGTATTGTATTCTTGGTTAGGTTTCTTGGTGGTGTTACAGGGGGCATTGTATTCTTGGTTAGGTTTCTTGGTGGTGGTGCAGGAAGTATTGTATTCTTGTTTAGTTATATTTATATATTCTTTTTTTTGTCTTTTTCCTTACGTTTTTAACATATTATTTTAGGTAAATTTCTAGCTAAAGGCAGTGAGGTTGCTAAGGCTATTGACGTCAGTGACGGAGGAGGGGGTGGAGGTGGCCAAATAGCAATCCACTTCGAATCATCTCGGTTTAGCGGTGTTTACAAATCTCATGGAGGATTCAGTCGCACCCAACCAGGAGGTCCAGGACAAGTATTTCTCGCTAGGAACAAGACTTATCGTACACTCATCATTGACAACAATGGCTACCGCACTGATCAGCTGTACATCTCGGACTACAGGGATATCTCGAGCGATGGTGGACGCGCATGGCTGTTTTTGGAATACCAAAAGGAGTTTACCGTTGAACATATGATTCTTAAGGGAGGAGGTACGAAAATGCTTTTTGGGAGTGTTTCAAAACTGATTTTTTTATTCACATTACGATAATAATAATAATAATAATAATAATAATAATAATAATAATAATAATAATAATAATCGGCATCAGCAGCATCATCTTTCTTCATATAGTAGAGTGCGTTAATGACACTGAGGGTGGCCACCGCAAGAGTTTCTCCAGGTTCCCAATGGGTTTTTGTTGTCCTTCAAAGACTGATTAACTAAGGGAGTGTGTTTAGTACTGTGGTCGTCCAAGAATGACGATCCAGAATGATAAATTGTTTATAAGAATCCTTTTTTGACAATTTACATATTGGAACTTTTTAGTCTGAATCACTATTTTATGGCTCCTAGGTCACTTGGCTTTAAGGCATCTAGGCAACTGCACATGCGTATTGTGTGAATGTGTGATCACTTTGAACGTTGGACGTCTTGATGGTGACAGTGGTGGAATGCTTCACATCGGTAAATCACAAAGGCTCGTAATAAAATCTGCTCCGACTCAGTTTCCAGCGAGTTTCAGGGTCTACGAACAAGGTTACTTCCAAGTTCCACCGGTGATGTTGATTAGGAATTTGTATTACCCTAAGATTACCATCGAAGGCGCCATTAAAGACCTCAATGATCTGTCTATAGGCAAAGGAACCCAGTTGGAGATTGCTGAAAAGGTACGAAAAATGCAACGCATTTTATTTTTATTTTATTTGTTGTTTGTGTCGTAAAACGTACAAGCTAGTTTTCGAGAGTTCGAAAGAAAAACATTTGGAGTGTTCATTACATTTTTCTACATCCGTATCTCATTGGTTTAGTCGCTTGTTTCTTGTGATGTTTCTACTGATTTCAGTGTTATGTTTTTGTTTAAAAAGTGTTTTTCATTCCTAAAAAAATAATAATCGTACACATTCCTACACATTAACTTTAGGAACGAGAAAATAAACAAAATCTTTCTATTGTGCTCATTTTCTACCAATAAATTAAGACACTTTTAAAATTGTTTATTTAGGGGCATTCATATGGATATCCCGCCAAGACTCTAAATATGAACTCTCTAACTATCATGAACAACGCCAATTTAACTGCACTATCAAATAATCATCTATCGTACTCTCTACGTCTAAACGTCAACAAAACGTTTGCGGTTCTCGCGGGTGGCTTGGTGAAAGGACAGTGGCTTGACATAACAGCTGACCATGTCAATATTGAGTCGGCAGGAGTGGTATCAGTTGATTGGCGAGGATATGGAATAAGGAGCGGACCTGGATCTAGTTCGGGTAAGAAAAACAAATATTTTTATTTGGCGTAAGCGAATGTTATTGGTTTACGCAAATCGTAGGTGAGACAAGTTGCAAGAGGGGTAATACACTAGGCAATGTCTCGCAAACTCGATTCTACTTCTTGCAACGGTTGACGCAACAAAGTTGCGAGACACTTTTGGTATGTTACACTGGGCAATTTCTCTTGCAACTTGTCTCGCAGCAAAATTGTAAGACAAGTTGCAAAGAAAATTGATATTTTTGTTCCATGCTCTGATCTTTATATAAAGACACCTCCGGTGCTGGCCACGGTGGAAGAGGAGGGACTGGTACTAAATCATCTTCACCAGGACAAGCCTATGGATCAGTAGAACGGCCACGGGTCCACGGTAGTGGTAGCCTGTCAGCAAGAGGTGGAGGAATAATAAGGATCCATGCTTATTCATTACTCACCCTCGATGGTACCATAACAGCAAGTGGAGAACAGAGCAACCAGAGTTTGACTGGTGGTGGCAGCGGTGGAAGTGTCTGGTTTACTACCAAATATATATCTGGTAATGGCGAAGCTAGAGTACTTGGTGGAAATGGTAATATGCTTGGTGGTGGAGGAGGTGGTGGAAGAATATCACTTACCTTTGTGAACAGCTCATTTAGTGGTTCGTTGAAGGCTTTTGGAGGATCAAGCAGGTTAGCCTTTAATTTAGAAATCACACATCATATTTCTTATAAAATAAATAAATTAAATTTATAAAGCGCCATTTCCGTGAGTTCAACGGTCTATAAAATTCCAAACACCGAAGGTGTCCTTAAACAAAATTGTCTTCAGTCTACGTTTGAAAATAGCAATGTTCTCACTATACTTAATGGGTTCTGGTAGTTTTTTCCACAGTTTCTTATGTATTTTTTTTTTATTTTGTACTTTGTTTTATTGCAATATACCTTTCCCGAATTCGCTTGAGTGACCACGAAACAGTGGTTTAAAAGACAAGGTGGCAGAGCTTGAAGTTCTCATGCATTTACTTTATTTTATCAAGTTTCTACTCGTTTTTATATTATACATTTTTTAAAAAATGCGATTTATTTAATTTTTCGGTGTTCTTCTCTACAACTTAGATATGAAGCTGGTGGAGCAGGAACTGTATTCATCAAAGATGCAGGAAGAAACAAACGAAATCTAATTATCAACAACAACAATATCGGCGCACCCCTAACTGATGATATCACAAACATCCTTCATGATGGAGGAAGGACATGGTTAACTCCAGAAGTGGGTACAAAGGTCGTTGAATACGACAAGGTTGATTTACGAGGCAAGTCCCAACTGGCTGTACTCACCAACCCCCCTGGAGCTGAACTGCAATGGGACATCAAAGGATTCACTGGGGATCTCTCGGGTATTCTGCACATTCAAGGGAATCAAAGACTAAGAATGACTTCAGATGAATCTGATGCTGTTCGTCGGAAACTACCTCTGGGAGTCAATGTCTATAGTAGAGGTGATGTCCAGCTGCCTGGGAGTATGTTTATTGATGGTATAAAGGTGATCGTTGCTGGGAGTATTAGTGGAGCACATAACGTTACTGTTGGCAACAAAGGCAAGCTTGTCCTGAGGTAAATAATACAAATGATGCATTATATATAAACATGTTATATTTACAAAATATTTAGGGTATGTCGTTACAATAGAACTTTTCCAACTTCGCTTGAGTGACCACGAATTAAACAATGGTTCTTCATACATTTACTGCAGTTATCCACCTCTACCTCGTCTTGAACCATCGCATTCTGCAACCTATATACGTAGGACTTCAAAAGTCTAGCAATTCTTCTTAGGACGTCGCGACACCACTACTATTAAACTTTACGTAGTTCCTGTTATTTAAACTTAGACTTAGACTCTTACTCTTCTGTTTTCTTTGCTTTTATTTGACTATTACATCCTAACTATTAGGTTTTGTCACGGATTTAGTGAAATCTCTCTAATCTTTATTATTGTAGATGGTATGAATGTGTCTTTAGACGTTGCCCATGATACAATTGAGTTCTCATAGAAAGAAATATTGGTTGAAAGCAGTTACTCTTTGCATGTATTTCTCTTTAATTTTTCTTTTCACAGCTTTGATTATCTTTGTTTCTTAGAAAACTGATGGCGCCTGATGGCAGTATATCAAGACATATCAAATTTGGCGCAATCGAAATCCAAGGTGGTGGGAGAATTGACATAGAAAGTGATGTCCACGGTCTCTTCATAATCTGTTCGTCTTTGTGGATACGAAGTGGTGGCTATCTTACCGCTGATCGATTAACGCTGGATGCTGGAACGATAACTATTGAACAGTCTGGAGTCATTGACCTCAGCTTTAAGGTAGCTGACCTAACTATGATATCAAATATGAAATGTAAATCATTTCTTTTAACTTCGGGTTTACGGTTGTATGAATTTCTCTTGCTTCGTGACGTCAAGACTAATACATCATGGTCTAAAACTTTTACTAAAGGGCGATTTTCACGGTGTGATTTTAAATTTCAACTTTGGCATACAATCTGCTTACAACATGACTTCTTTATTTGTCGTGCTCAACAGTCGTAAGCAAGTTTTAGGGTGTTGTGAGCATGGCGTCAGCAGACTGCATGAGACGGTCGTAAGTCAAAATAACTTACGAGCAAAACTTGTTTAAAACAAGAAAGGTAATTTGGCATTGATTTAGAAAATCACTTTCTTTAGTAAACTGAATCAAGGGACCATAAATCATAATAAGCTTGTAATGACATGAATCTCAAAGGTTTCCTGGAAAATATAGAGCCAGCCCGCACCAGATCAGAGCGACATTCGTGATAAGTTTAAAAAACAATATATATATTCCAAACAATAGAACTAAACCTAACCCAACAAAAGCGGTATTGTACTAAGGGAGCAATAAAAATGCAGCTTTCTATTGGTACGGTATTACTCAAAATATATAGCTCAAGAAACTAAAAATTGAAAATTATTTAGAAAACCGAGCATAACTATTATTTCAACAGAGTGTGGTAGACGGGAGCAATCCTGGTAAAGGAGTATCTCACCCCAATGGAGCATCAGGAGCAGGTCATGGTGGGCGAGGAGGTAAAGGAACGAACCAAACGTTAACTGGCAAATACTACGATAGCTTTACGCATCCCCGCATGTTTGGAAGTTCTGGAGGTGGAGGAGATTGTCCTGGTGGCGGCGTACTATCCATGAACACCACCATCTTAGAAATGGATGGTACAATCAGAATTAATGGAAAGAATTGTGACAGAGGCACGTATTCAGGCGGAGGGAGCGGTGGAAGTTTACTTATTGAAGCTGGTGTTATCAAGGGTACAGGAGTAATGCAAGCTAATGGAGGGGATGGTGGAAGCGCTGGTGGTGGGGGAGGAAGCGGTGGAAGGATTGCAATACATTCTACAGCTTACACCTTCACTGGTTTTGTCAGTGCTTATGGGGGTAACTCACCAGCTGAAGCTGGAGCTGCTGGAACGATTTACAAACGTGATTTGAAAACTGGGAATACAATTCTCGAAATTTATAACCTTGGTAGAAGACCGGCCACATCCCATATAACGAATTACATGTCTCTGTCCAATGACAGTGCTCGTACTTGGCTTACAAATTCATCCTTAAGTCAAAACCCCAGGGTATTAACAACTGGTGAGATAAATCTAAACAAAAATGTGTATGAGGGATTCATCTTTGATGAGCTAAGGCTTGGTGGTGGGGCTCATCTTGCTATTGAAACAGACCCCTTTCGTTTATATATGCACGTCGTAAAAAGACTCGTTGGTAATTTCGAGGGAGAAAGCTATGGTTTCCTTCACGCTGGACCTCAGCAACTTCTTTTAATTAAGGATACCGATTACTATATCCCTGTAAACATCAAGGTCTATCCTCAGGGTCTTATTCAACTGCCTTCTAGTATAATGCTACACAAGAATTCTATATCCTTAAGTGGATACCTTATTGGAGTCAAGGACCTGACCATTTCAGATTGTCTCGTTAATCTTGGGCCGAGTGCTGCGGCGTTGACAAGAGGAACCCCGCAAGCTTTACACTTTGATGTCCAAACGATCAAGATTCTAAACCAAGGAGCATTAAGAATGACTGATTCCTTAAAAGAATATTACTTGAAGACAAAGTCCGTTGAAGTTTTCCCCGGAGGTACCCTAATTGGTAGAAATGTAAGCGTAATTTCAGAATTCATCACAGTACAAGACAATGCTCATATAACGCTTGACGGTCTTGGAACCCGATGCGTTCCCTTTGACGTGAATTATGCAGGTTCGGGAGGAAGTCATGCAGGCTATGGAGGTCTTGGAAGTACGGCAGGGAAACGCGCTGAACCATTTGATTCTATTTACAATCCACGTCTGTTTGGTGAGGCAGGTCGTTCTGGAAGGGTCAGTACACCATGTAGAGGAGGATATGGAGGCGGTAGACTCAATTTGACGGTTAGTCGCGCCCTTACTCTGGATGGAACTATATCTTCAAGGTAAGGCTTTTGAAGGAAAAAACATTGCGCACAAGGAAATGTCTTTTGGCGTCAATCAAATCGAAATGTAATAAAAAATAATTAAAAATTAAAAATTAAAGAGCATCATATTGATAATAATTCATCTTGGATTCATCTTTCAGAGGTACTGATGCAGGCGACGATATCAGTGGAGGTGGCGGTGGAGGCTCTCTTTTTATCAATGCTACATCTATCAAAGGAACAGGAATCCTTGATGTTCACGGTGGTAACGGTGGAACAACCTCGGGTGGAGGCGGAAGTGGAGGAATAGTGTCATTATATCTTAAATCATCACAACGACTTTTTAAGGTGAAATTACACGGTGGTAGTGCAAAACAAAATGGCGCTTCTGGACTATTTTACGAGCATACCTATTCTGAAAAGAAACATACCAATAAACTTCTTCTTGATAATAATGGATTGGTTGTAACTAAAACGGCAAGCGTCCTTCTTTGCGATACCACAACTATTGATCACACATTTGACGAGATTCAGATGATGCGGTCCGCTTCACTACATATGATTTCCTGTAAACCTGGAAGGCCTATGACACTCATCGGAAAAGCTGTAAGCGGAGATAAAACAGGGCTACTGATAACACAACGCCACCATGATTCGTACATCGGTGTAACTGGTGTGGTGTTGCCAAAGCTGGAGCTTCCTTTCAGTGTTCAGATCAACGAAGGTGGGACATTGTCTGTTCCATCTGAGTTAGTTATCGGTAGCGGCACAAGTATGACAATTTCAGGAAGTTTGGTGGGTGTCAAAGATGTGACTGTTGATGTGAATGGGAAGCTTGTTTTGAACTTTCCGGGACATACTGGTTATCGCCAGACGCCTTCGGGTGGAGTATCAGTTAGCACATTTGAACGTTTTCGAATCAAGAAAGGTGGAACAGTTAGGACCACTACGACCGGGAAGGTCCGTATTAATACACGTTTATTCCAACAAGATTACGGGGCCGCATTTGAATCGTCAAATATTATATTAGCTACTGCAAATAAAATAGTTGAGAGCAGAGGCCATTCTCTAGGAAGACTCGACTGCCCTTATGGATATGAGATCATTGCCAAAGCATCACCAACTCTTTATAATCCGTGTGGTAAAGGAAAGCATGTTTGGCGCAAGTCGAACGTGTCATACATAGTCACTCATAATGTTTCTAAGACAGTTTACAAGACAGTGTGGGTTGGTGGAAATTCGTCATTGCAAAGTAATATCATTTACTATCCAGTCTACGAGACGCGCTATAACGTTACTTACTATATTGCTTGTGATTATACCAACTTCACGCTGCTTCCAGGCCAAATGTGCACCTTCAAGCCAGGAAACTATTCTTACCATACTCTGGAAATTCAAAGTGATGCAATAATGAAATTTGAGGCGTCAAATAGTAAAAATACTATCAGTTATGTGACGGCCACCAAGGTAACAGTGAAAGCTGGTGGTACTTTGCAAGCCAAGGCATCAAATTTTGATAACGCATTATCAGTACAGAATGGCCAGGGTGGTAGTTATGGTGGTCTCGGGGGAGGCAATACCAACAAAGCATCTTTATATGGAAGTTTAAATAGTCCAATTCATTATGGCTCTTTTGGAGGAGGAACAAGTCAATATCGAGGTAAAGGTGGCGGTGCGTTGGTGGTAATGGTACAAGAGTTAGTCATGGACGGGAAAATTGATGCGAGCGGAAGTAAGGGGTTGAACGGAGCTGGAGGTGGAAGTGGAGGTAGCATATTTATCACAGCAACATCAGTTACTGGCTCGGGTACTATAAGTGCTCGTGGAGGAGATAGTTCAACAGCAGGTGGAGGAGGTGGTGGTAGAATCGCTGTTCATGCTTCTCATGCGATGGACATTTTCAAAGGGAGCTTTGAATTAACTGGAGGTCGTGGAAATACCATCGGAGGCGTAGGAACTTTAATATTTAGAGATACTTCAAAGTCTCTAGTATATGATACCTTCTTCATTGATGGAAAACATTCGTCGGATTGCTTCCTTCCAAGTGCTAACAAAGACTATTCGTTCAGCAAAATCCATATTAGATCAGGCGTTTTTTCAACGAACGAACAATCGATAGTTGCCAAGTCCCTCTTGACGGACAATCAAGGGAAAATAGTTGTCAAGAGTGGCAGCAAACTTGAAATATTAGACATTGATGATAATAGGAAAGAAGTGAAAAGTGATTTCAGTGTAGAAAGTGGAGGAACTTTGGTGTTTGATAGCAGTGTTGTGTTTACAGGCCCAAGTAATCCTACAGTTGTGGTTTCTGGAAAGCTAGTCGCATCTCAATTAGACCTTGGACATTCAAGGCGGATAGAACTGAAACAATTTGGGAACATTCAGACCGCGACTTTAAAGCTTAAACAGAACTCAAGAATCGACGTAGGTGCCTCCTCGTCCATAAATCAATTTGTACAAGGGAACTTTATTCATAATCTTGATTCGCTAACAACGGGACCAAATTCCATTATCAATTTTAGAAACACAAATGTTACCCTAGTGGTATCATCTCTACTGATGAAAAAAGATTCCCTGATAACTTCAAGTGGTCTTACAAAGTTTCTCAATATTACAGCAGATAGTGTTACTATTGAGAGCGGTGCTACAGTTTCTGCAACAGGTGGAGGATTATTGCGCGGTATAGGATCTCCGTCGCTATCAGGAAGCGGTGCTGGTCATGGTGGACAAGGTGGTGGGAGAAATGGTGGCTCGGCTTATGGGTCAGTGTTCGAGCCCAAACATTATGGCAGCGGACTTTCCACTCGAGGTGGTGGTATTATTTACATCGGAGTCAAACGAGGTTTGGTAATGAATGGACATATCGTTTGTGATGGCAAAACAAATTCTACAGGAGGAGGAAGTGGTGGAAGTATACTGATTAGAGCTAACAGTTTAGAAGGCCATGGTAATGTTACAGTTAATGGTGGACATGGTGGACCTAGAGGTGGTGGTTCTGGAGGAAGAATTGCCATATATGTAACAAAAAATGTATTCAAAGGAACGATTTCAGCCTATGGAGGGTCAGGTCAAGATCATGGTGCAGCTGGTACTACATTTATTAGAGAGTTTGTCACTGGACTTATGATCAACACAACTATCGTGGATAACAACAAGCGAATTACTGATGCAAGGACAAAAATCATGCACGAGAACCAATTATCTTACACCATACGCTTGCTCAAATTAGTCAACAGTGCACGTCTAGAAATAGCAACATTCAATATGGCTAAAATGAAAATTGATATCTTAAAAATGGAAGGCGATAATAGTGGTAGTTTATACGTTCATGCCAACCAGACTCTCTCACTGAGTGCTTCCAAAGCCGTCAGTGCGCGACCATTTATATTCCCATGGGCTTTGATCGTAAATGAAGGTGGAACTTTGAATCTTGCTCCAAAGCTGTTAATTACACACACCCAGTCGACACCATCTTTGTATCTTGCAGGTCGACTTGACGGAGGTCAGGAAATAAATATCGGACGGAAGGCTGTAGTTGTAATAGCGAAGACTGGAGTTATCGGGTCAAACTTCGCGACTCCTGGTAAATTTTTATTCAGAGCACTCCAAGTATCGAGTGGTGGAAAGCTTAAATTTGAGTCAGACGTCAAAGCAAAGACCCCAGTAGAAATTCGATCTCTGTCAATTGACATTGCATATGGAGGGATTATGGAAGGCTCCTACTTGCTCGTTAAGACTCCTATACTTAATGTTGCCTTTAATGGGACAATTAAGGCAGATGGCTTAGGGTATCCAGTTGGCCAAGGCCCTGGGCATGGATCAGGAACTGGTGGAGGCAGCTACGGAGGATGTGGCGGAAGTACAATCAACAGCCAATGCAAACTGTATGGTTCTTTATACAGAACTACGGAGTTTGGCAGCGGAGGAGGAGGTGTTGCATTGAAGAATTCAAACGCTGGATATGGTGGAGGAATAATCGAAATCGACGTTGATAATCTCCAAATTGAAGGCCGAATTTCCTCAAATGGTGCCAACGGTATTCACTCCTTGGGTGGGGGAAGTGGTGGCACCATTAATATAACCGTAACTGAAACGATCACGGGAAGAGGAGTTATCGAGGCATCTGGAGGGTTTTCTAAAGGGGCTGGTGCGGGTGGTGCAGGACGTGTATCTCTTCTGATTAATGGTCAATACAAATATAGTGGTCAATTGCATTGTAAAGGTGGCATAGCGAGTTCTCTGAGTGGATCCCCTGGTACGGTATACATAGAGGAAAATCGTCCCGGACTGAGATCAAAACGACTTCTAATTGATAATCGTGGCAACCAAAGAACAAAGAAGGTCAACGCATACCTCAACGAGACCGGCGTCGATTCATACAGTTTCAATGAACTGTTACTTTATGGTAACGTTTTGTTACATTTTGAAAAGAATGCAGTCCTACACAAACTGATAAGCGATGAAAAGAGCACTTTGCATGTTCAGGACAACGTGGTTTTGGTGATTGAACCAGATTCTAAATCTCTTGCGCCTTACTGTAGTATACAAGTGGACCGTGATGGTGAGATAAGAGTTCCTGATATCGTATCATTCCTTGGTGCAAATAACATTTTTGCAGGAACGTTAACTGGCGTCCTGGAAATGATAATCGGAGTCAATAGAGCAACAAAGTTTTCTTCGTCTGCTCGTACAGCTAGGTTTGTTGATGGTAAATACACGCACATCACGGAGAGAGGCGCGTATCAATTTTCAGTTTTGAGAATAAAACGACTTGCAAAGCTTTCCTTTGAAAATGCAAGACTTAAAAAGATACCTTTAACAGTCGGTTCGTTAGAACTAAATTACGGAGCTGTGTTACAAGGAAGTTGGATGGACATCAAAGCTTCCTCCATTCTGGTAAATGCGGGAGCATTAATAGACCTATCGGGACAAGGACATGGAAGTGAATCTGGCCCTGGGTCTGGGAAAACCATAGGTTCTCTGGGAACTGGCGCTGGTCATGGAGGTTTTGGCGGTTTAGGTAAAAAAGAATATGGAACATGGTATGGAACTACAAAGAACCCTAACATGACAGGTAGTGGGGGCGGGAATGGAGTATCTGGTGTGGGAGGATTCGGCGGAGGGTACCTCCATCTTAAAGTTGTGCTTACGATACGAATCGATGGGGAAGTAAAAGCTGATGGGAATGACT
Source organism: Entacmaea quadricolor (assembly GCA_024752375.1). Classification (NCBI taxonomy): domain Eukaryota; kingdom Metazoa; phylum Cnidaria; class Anthozoa; order Actiniaria; family Actiniidae; genus Entacmaea; species Entacmaea quadricolor. Next base: position 15,870 of record JANTNT010155527.1, read on the forward strand.
GTGTTGGAGATAATTGCGGAGGTGGCAGCGGAGGAAGTATTTTGATTTTTGCAGACGACGTTATGGGAAATGGATTTATTACTAGTGAAGGTGGAAATGGGAAAGGACAAGGAGGCGGAGGAAGTGGAGGACGTATTGGTGTTTATACCCAAAAAACTATTAGCTTTGAAGGGATCTTTAAGACTTTTGGAGGAACAAGTCAATCAGGGCCACTGGGAGCTGCAGGAACTGTATACATCCAAGACAATAACAAACGCATTCCGCGAAAAAGACTTATTATTGAAAATATAATCGTCAAAGGAAGAAGACCAACAACCGTACTGTGGGAACCATTGACAACAACATTTTATTTCGATGAACTGAAAATGACAGGTAGTGTACGCTTTGAAATATTCAGCTCACTGCAAGAACATCTGGTAATAAACATGGATAAGTTTAATGCTGATAGCGTAGGAGAAATGGCTGTCAAGAAAAACCAAACCTTATATGCAGAGGTATTGGAGGCAAAGGAAAGTCACTTGACACTAACTACAAATGTTCATATCGAAGAAGGAGGTAATATGGTCGTATCTTCAAACTTAAGTGTTGATGGAGCAACCTTAAAAGTTGACGGTAAAATTTCAAATGTACGTCACATGATTGTGGAATCAGGAGGTCGTGTACAATTTGGCTTGACCTCCCAAACGACCCTGATGCATGGAAACAAATTCGTGTTTCAAAGCCATCCTGGAACGCAACAGTTTGCTTCAATCACTCTTAAGAGTGGCTCAGACTTTGGAGCTCCACAAAATCTTAAGATCTTGGTTACAAAATTGGATTTGAAAAATGGTGTCACTTTACGTGGGAGATTTGTTGATATCCAAGCACAAACTCTTCTTATTGGCCGTGGTGCTGCCTTATCTACTAACGCTGCTATACATGAAAAATCAAATGCAGGAGCTGGAATAAGTTCCGGTTCTGGTGGTTCAGGTGGAGGACACGGAAGTGTTGGAGGAGATGGTGATGGAAGAGCAAAAGGAGGACAAGCATATGGTACAATATATGAACCTGTTGAAGCTGGAAATCCTGGAGGATCTGGGACAAAAACCGGTTCGGAAGGAAAAGGAGGTGGTGTTATACGTATAACAGCAGATGTTCTTTATAATGATGGTTATATAACTGCCAATGGTGGTGATGCTTCCAATACAGCTGGAGGTGGCAGCGGTGGGAGTATTTATTTGATCGTAAAACAAAAGATACAAGGTACGGGAATGATTTCTACAAATGGAGGACGTGGAAGCGGATCTGGGGGCTGCGGTGCCGGTGGAAGGATTGCTGTACATGTTATGACTCGGTTTAAATACCGTGGTACTGTACAGGCCCTTGGAGCTGTTTGTAACAGCAAGGAAATGTCTGGTGGACCAGGTACTGTATTCGTCAAGGAAATACGATACAAGTTGCCTTTTAATCAACTACGAATAGATAACCAAGGACAAGGATGGAACCATTACGTTACCCTCAATGAAACAAAGCATTCATACACTTTCAATGAACTATATATTTTCAGAACTGCTTCTCTAAAAATAAACGATGGGTCGAACACTCCTATCTCGCTAAATGTTGGAAAACTTTACGGTGATAAATCAGGATTAATACACATAGGAAAAGATCAAAAAGTGTTTTTAGAAGTAACACATACCCTAAATTCTGTTACCAAAACACCAGTCAACTTGAAAATCGATTCTGGGGGAGATGTTGCGATGGCCGCTAAGTCTTACGTCGTAGGAACAGGCCCAGTTTCTCTGGAAGTTAATGGGACTTTGTCTATGGTTAGAGATTTGTATGTGACTCAAAACAAAAAAGTAATTTTGCACAAAGGAGCTCGTACATCCAAACAAAGTGAATCCATGGGGACATTCTACTTTTCGAGCGTTAAACTGTATAGTGGAAGTTCTGTTGTCATGAGAGATGAACCACCAATGAAACTCGTTGTCGGCTTTCTTAATATAAAATACGGTGCCTCCTTTTCGGCTCACCACCTTAACATTGCAAGTGGAAAGATAGATGTTGAAACGGGTAGTCTTTTGAGCTGCGCCGGAGAAAATGCTGCCCGAAAAGCTGTTCCATCCTCAGAAATATCCACCTTGCCCCAGGGAGCCGGTGGTAGTCATGCAAGTACTGGGGGGCAAGGAATGAAACCCCAAGGAAATTCTTATCATGGCTCAATCTTCAATCCTAAAGATTCTGGTCGTCGAGGTGGAAACGGAGCTAATGGTGAAACAGGCGGAAGCGGTGGTGGTTATATTCAAATTGAAGCTGGAAGTGAAGTAATTAACGATGGGACCATTAGTGTAGCTGGTGAAAGTGCCAAACCATCGACTAGAGCAGGAGGTGGAAGTGGTGGAAGTATCTTTATAAAAACCGATAAATATTCAGGTAAATTTGATTATGAAACTCAAAATAATTTCAAATTTTGATTTTTGGTTGTCACGCATGCAGGCATTTTCTCAACAGGGACAGGAAACGCGCTACCGTTGCCATTAGAACAAGATTTTTGACACTTTTTTACAAGGATTCAGACCCATTAAAGCAGGCATAAGGCGGGACATTCATAAGACTGCCTCGACAAATATGGCATCAAAAGCTGCGTCGGACGCCTACATAGCGTTAGGGGGCGAATTAAAAAATTCAAGTAATCAAAAACTGACTTTGCCAATAATTTCAATTTTTTAATTCTTAATAGGTTATGGCGTTATGGACGTCAACGGGGGTAATGGTGGGGGAAGTAACGCAGGGGGTGGTGCTGCTGGAAGAATAGCAATACACGTCACTTCAACCATATACAAAGGTCGTTACTTGGCTCAGGGTGGCATTTCCACTGGAGGTACCCATGGAGGACCCGGAACAATCTTTATCAGAGACGTTCGTTCTAAACTGTCATATACTCAACTCCTTATTGACAACGTAATGAGATCTGTACAGGACGTCGTCACTATTTACGAAGCAGGGTTGAGTTCCTATACCTTTTCTGAAGTTCAGCTATGGAGAAGAGCATCAATTGCATTGTCCTATGGAGCGCAAAAGCAGACTTTAGTTATTAATAAATTAGTGGGTGATCGTACAGGCCTTATTCACGCTCATGAAAACCATACAGTACAACTCGAGGCGTCGGATACAGGTCATAGTGTTTCTAAACCTGCGGTAAATTTAATGATAGACCAAGACAGTGAAATGATTCTGGGAGCCTCAGTGTATGTCATTGGAGACGGTGCTAAAGGTTTATCACAGATTCCTGGTGACGTTTCAATCTCTGTAAACGGACTCTTGACCGATGTTACCCACTTTTTCTTAACTAAAAAACTCAAAGCAAGGTTTTCCAAAAACATCCAAACAGCCGAAAAACAAAACGATTCTCTTGTGATATCAGAAGTTGGAAAATTCGTACTGGCTGTATTTGAACTGCAGGATGGAACGGAATTGTTGTTTGATCATTACAATGGGATTCGATGCACAGTTGGAAAATTACACATGAAATATGGCTCAAAAGTAAAAGCTGATAAATACGAGGTAAATGTCACTAGCCTACAGATGGAATCAGGAAGTACAATGACAGCATCAGGTGGTGAAAGACCAAATCCCAAGGTTGGTGCAAGTGTACATACTTCTTGTAGAGGTTCAGGTGGAAGCTATGGAAGTAACGGCGGAAAAGGTATTTAAACTTTTCTATCATTAATATAAAACATTTCTATCGTTAAAATAAAAGCATTATTCCCAAATTTACACCTTAATCAAATAATGAAAATACCTTTCCTGAATTGGCTTGAGTAACCATAACAATGGTCCAAAGACGAGGCAGAGCTTGATGTTTTCATCCATTTTCTGTATTTATCAAGCTCTGCCTTGTCTTGGAACCATTGTTTCGTGGTCCTTCGAATTCGGAAAAGGCTTTTTTAATTCCTAATTAATGTTTTACTACTAATGATAGCTTTAAAATCCACATAACAGGGCTCGAAATAGGAAAAAAATTTGGCCTGCCACAATTTTTTTCCCGCAGGTCAAGCAAATTTCGCCTTCCATTTTATTATCCAATTTAGTAGTTCATCATTGTTTTCGCCTGACAAATTTTAACTTTGGACTGACATTGGGCCATTGGCAGGCAGCTATTTCGAGCCCTGCAGAAGCAAGTGTGACTTGATTGGTTAGTATCGGGTCCGGAGCTTGATCCTCGGCGACCTCAAGGCCCGTTTGCACGGGCTATTTTGTGGCGCGACATGAGCGGCGATTTCAACGGCGATCAATTTGCAAACCCAACTCGTGCGTGTAAACGGCCGGCGATTTTACAGCGATATTCTTAAAAAAAAAACAGTGCCATTTTTCGATTTTGCAATTGTTTTACTTCTGACACCGTTAAATTAAACAGGTATGTCTTCTTGATTATTTGTGGCTTCAAAATTAACCTCTTACTCGTAATATTGACATTTTTCTCCTATGGAGGGTAGGCACGGTAGCGCTTTTGTCACTTTTGAAGCAAAAATCGACGTGAAGTTACACTAAATTTCGAGCATGTTCGAAACTGCGGCGATTCTCGCGCGATGATCGCTGCGATAATCGCCGGCTGTTTACAC
>JANTNT010155528.1:0-10331 GCA_024752375.1 Entacmaea quadricolor
TAATAATAATAATAATAATAATAATAATAATAATAATAATAATAATAATAATAATAGTAATAATAGTAATAATAATATATAATAATAATAATAGTAATAATAATATATAATAATAATAATAATAGAATTTTGATATTTCTTAATTAATTTGTTATTGTTATTGAGGATCCAATAAACGAGCTTGATCTAGTCACCCTTATTACGCGCGGAAATTACGTTATGACGTCAGTAATCCAATTTATTATTCAATCAAGTACGTGTGGCGGAATTGAACGCAAGAAGTGGCATTATGTAGACTAAAAGCAGTCAAATGGATATATGACTTGTATTCGGGCATGCATCACGGAATCGTGATTGCATTGACCCTTGTCCAATGCTTTCTTCTTCATTATTCGTATGGATTATCCGCCAAAGGTACGACAACTTGATAAAACAGCGCGCGCGAACAATTGCATAGCATAAAAGCCTATTCTAGAATTCGTTTCATCAATCACAAATAAATTATAATAAAAGACATTGTTTTGCGAGAGAAGCTATAAACCTGTGCTCTGTGTTGATTTTTGTGGAGGGAGGAAAACCAGAGAACCTGGAGGAAAACCAGAGAACCGGAGAAACACCCTTGAAGCAAGGGAGAGAGCCGGCAAACAATTCTGCTAACATGATGCATTTGGTCAAGTTTAGATTGGTCTTGTTTTTTTTTTTAAACATTACCGCACTTCTGGAACTCAATCTCAAATTTATAGCTCCATTGTTTGGGGGTCATTGAAGTGCATTCGGCAGAAACGTTTTGTAGGCGGTTTGCAACAGAATAACATGACCATGGTCTCCTATTTACAACCATTCTCAAGGTCCAAGGACAAAGGCGGAAGTCATGTTGGATGACCGTGAAGAAGAACCAGCTAACAAGAATTGTATGGGGAAGATTATCCATAACAGATGACTTTTATCTTATTGGAATGATTACAAACCACCGATAGACCTCTACTTCGTTGACCACGAAACAATGTTCTAAAACAAGGCGGGATTTGATATAATGTGCTGAAAAGATCAACTTCCGCATCGACTGGAACGATTGTTTCGCCATTCATTGAAGCGAAAATTGGCTATTAATTTTGGGATCGGGTATACTTCGAGTTACGCGCTTCAAGTTACGTGCTAATTATAACGTTGTCGAGACCAGCGCATATCTCGAAGACACTTAAGTTTATTTGTGACAAACAAACCGCACATCGAGTAACTCGAACACCGTGAGAAATTTTGTCTTTAAAAAGATATAAAACTAACTACTGGTTTTTGTTTCAATAGATGATTTACTGGCCAAACATTGCCCGGACTCTGCTGTCATTCCTCATTCAACCAGACGTTATACTACTTGGATAACCTGGGCAGAACCTTACGCTACCAAGAGAGTGGGTATACTACGCAATATCAAGAGCCACCCGCCTGGAATTAAACCACCCATAGAAGTGCCTATCGGGAATACTACGATAAAATATACACTGAAACTTAAGAATGGGAAGGAAACGTCTTGTTCCTTCACTGTTACGGTGTTTGGTGAGTTTTAGTTGAATAAAAAGACCATTTCCGAAAACCGATTCCCGCGAACAATAACGCATCAAGTCGATACGACAAAATACACCGATCTAGCATTCATTGTTCTACCTCCCTAGTTACTGTTGCTACGTCGGACAAGCTAAAATGTATTTTTGATACACAGGGAAGAACAGAAGCCGATTGCTGAAAATTTTAAATGCCTGTCTTAGAATTAATGCATTCTAAAGATACATTAAGAAAAATATCGATAACCACTAAAGAATCTTATGAATTTGAGTTTGTTGGTCAGAAATTCTATATTCCATTGGAAAAAACCCATTGTTTGGTGGTCGTTCAAGCAAGGCCGGGGATCGGTGTACTGAAACAGAAACTGGTTGGCCCGCAGTTTTCCGCATGCTAACTCGTTAAGGGCGTTATAAAACAAAGTAATGTATTTATAGTTCACAGTCGTATTCCGGATCCGCCTGTCTTGAATCGTGACGACTTAGCGTGAACTTTATCATTTTAAAACAGATAAAATCCTTATAAATCGACTAATCTTTGAAATGTGGAAACAAAAGTCTTCTTGGATCAAGTGAACAAAAAAATACCTTAAACCATAACATTTGTTTACGCACAGGACTCATTCTCATTCAATAGCTTCGCTTGTTTAAAAGTGCACCAGCAACCGCATGAGTATATCCCAACCAAAACCCAGGTTTCAATAGAATGCAGGTTTTGATAGGTATAATTCAGGGTTCGTGTTACTCCTTGAAATCCTTTAAAAGCCCTGGCATTCTAAATCTATTTTCAAGTGAACTTAAAAAACCATTTAAAATAGCAAACTTGTTAAATACTCCTGGAAAAGCCCTTGGAATTTCTACATTTGAGGTTGAAGGCGAAGAAGTTAAAGACAAAATTGAACTTTTACAAAAAGGCTAAAGGTTTAAATGTTTAAATTAAGTAAAAGCGCCAAGAATTATTCATTGAAAATCGTCATTTTGGACCTTGAAAATTCCTTAAAAAGTCCTTGAATTTCGTTTTAGCGATGTAGCACGAACTCTGGAATATATTTCATGGGTTACATGTAGTCCTACCATGAAGTGACTACCTCTACTTCGTGCAACGAAGTGCATTTGTTACGCGCGTAGTGATAATACCACCAACATTCGCTCTGCAACTTGCAATGCAACAATATTGCGCGATAAGTTGCACGGGTTTGTTTTTCATATTACCGCACCTTAAAACTCGGCATCCCAAGATACATGCACTTGGATCCCTCCAAAGGAACCGTCTTGACATCCATCTTTCGCCTTTTTCTAGAAAAAGTAAAACTTATCAGAAGGCTAGCGAAAAAAATATGCTTACAAAAAGGTGCTGAACTGCGCCTCAAGTGTCTCGGGAGACTTCGATCCTCCCCTGTATCATACAAATGGCTCTTCAATGGTTCGCCGCTAAAATCCAACCATAATGTGAAAATGAATTCAGATGGACACGTCTTGACTGTGAATAACTTGGCTAGATCACACGCTGGGAAGTACACTTGTGTGGCTTATAATACTGTAAAGTGGAAGGCTAATAAAGCTTCAACAAGCACTCGTGTCACGGTTGGTGGTGAGTTGAAACAAGGGCGTAAAATATCCCAAGGATATCAAATGATGCAAAAGTCTTTGTCTGTGTCCATCCTAATTAGGCTAAATTAGTTTAAATTAGTTTAAAATATAGAGCCTTTTCATTCAGTCCCTTGAGAATTAAATAACAATGGCGGCCATGTTGGTGTACCTCGTGTAACAAGAGAAGCTAATGAGGAATACTTTGTTTGAGGTACACCAACATGGCGGTCATGACGTTTATGAAAACGCTATATAACAATTTGTAGGGACATGTTGCAAACAAAGAACAAAACACTGCAAATTAATTAATTTTTTTCAATAGACCTTCCCGAATCCTCTTCAGTGACTGCTAAACAACAGTTTCAAGACGAGGCAGAGATTTTTAATGTACCGTATTTATCAACCTCCGCCTCGTCTTGGAACCTTTGTTTCGTGGTCAAACAAGCGAATTCATCCGAAAGGTCAATTCTGTTAGCTGTGAATGTGAATGAATGAATGAATGTGAATATAATTATTAGTTCTCCCCAAGGGCTTTTCAGAACTATTTTACAATGATCAGTGGAGGACTTTACGGACTGCATAGTATGGCAGCTTACAATCATGAGAAGATAATTAGTGATTAGTATTTATAAAATAATTTTAATAGTACGCGCGCTGTGATTGGCCGATTAGCCGTGTTTCATTTGCCTGTCAAGACATGGCTTTTCCCGGCGCGCGCGCGTCAACTTTTTTTTATTTTCCCGCCTTTTCATGTCTTAAGTTATGCCTCCAATTGGAATAGGCTGTTGAACCGGGAGACGATTCCCTACTCTTATTCGAATAGTTCGACAGGTTCTTTAATGTCCCCCATGATACAGGTTAAGGAAGGGATGGCAGACAGGGCCTACGGTTTAGAGTTCTTATCCGAGAAGACTTGAAGTTCTAACCATTTGCAGATATCATAACAAATACAGCACCTTCTCCTCAGTTATTTTAAGACCCTGAGTGTTGGTCCGACCGGGATTCGAACTCCCGACCTCCCGCACAACAGACCGGCGCTTTCCCAACTGAGCTATCCGGGTGGCTGAATAGTTTTAAAGTAATGAGCCAAATGGATCTATCAGTCAATTTATCGACTGATTGACAATTTAGAAATTAAATAAAAGCGTGAGAATAAAGCTTTAATGTTTTAATAGGTAAGGAAGCTATAAAATCCTTAGAACTGAAATTTTGCTTGATATCATTCATTTGAATGAACTAATTAATCTTACTAACTGCCTCAAATAGGCATTTTTGGGGGTTTCTGACTCTTTTTACTTCCACGAAGGACTAACGTCCGAAATGTCAGTTTTTATTTCATTGATTGCAGTGAAAATTAGAACACTGTGGGTAGAAGGGGGAGGAGACGACGTTTTCTATTTGAGGAAAGGCCCATGAGGCTGGACAAACACTGTCCTTCATTGGAATTTGTCTTTTACCACGGCCACGTGATAGCTAGCGACGAAAAGCGACGATTAGGTCGGTTCAGACTCATCAAACTAAGACAATAATAGCTGTTGAGGAGGCAAGGCTTATATATCATTTGTATGTAGCATATTTAGGTTGGAGATTAATATATTTATCAATAGAAAAAGAACAGTTATATACCATTAACATGTATTTAACGCAAAAACAGACACCTTGGCTTTCCTGTGCCTCCATTTGGTCGACACGTTAACTGTAATTATATTTGTTTTTCAGCTTGCCGCGTTCACTGGACTCAGTGGTCAGAATGGGGAAAATGCCAACCAATAATGGACGACATTGGGTTAAAATACCGTACACGGTCTTGTGTAACGCTAGAAGGAAGAAGACATGCTACTGGTTGTGAAGGAAAAGGCAAAGATGGGCAAACCTGCATCGACAGAGGAAATTCAGAATCATCTCGATCAACTACCACTCCAGTCTCTCCAACTTCTATCCCAACTGAAAAAATCTCTATATTTGGGCTTGGACTATCAAAAGCTCAAAAAGAAGAGCTGAAAAAAATAATGTCTGAAAAAGCTACCATAAGAACAACAGCTAAAACAGTTTTGACAAGCCATCACAAAGGCAGTGATGTGAAGGTTACGACAAGACCAATAACGAAAAACGTTTTCACAACCCATCACAGAGGCAGTAATTTGAAGGCTACAACAAGACCAACTATGAAAAACGTTTTCACAACCCATAACAAGGGCAGTAATTTGAAGGCTACCACAAGACCAACTATGAAAAATGTTTTCACAACGCATCACAAAGGCAGTAATTTGAAGGTTACGACAAGACCAACTATGAAAAAAGTCTTCACTACCCATCACAAAGGCAGTAATTTGAAGGTTACGACAAGACCAACAACGAAAAACGTTTCCACAACCCATCACAGAGGAAGTAATTTGAAGTTTACGACAAGACCATGGGAAGTAGTGAAAGAAATTTTAGGTACTCATCGCGGAGTCGGTAATTTGAAGGTTGCCACAAAACCACCAGCAAAAAATGTTTTAGGAGATTCTGAAGACAACAATTCGAAAGGATTTTTGAGTACGTTTTATGGAAAGCTTGCCTTAGGAAGTTCATTAGCGATACTGGCATTGGTTTCTTGTTGTGCTGGTTTTGTTATCATGTAAGTAGAACAAGAAATAACCTTTGGCAGTTTTTGTATGAGAGGGAAACGTACACTTACCATGACTCTTAAATGTCTTCCTTATTCAAGCATTGATTGGACGGTGTCAGTTTTCCCGCTTTCTGATTGGTTCTGAGTGAAAGCCATTTAAGGGTCACGGTATTGCACGTAGATAAGTAGATAAAGTATAGTGTATTTAGTATAAAGCGTTTTTTGCTCAATCCCTGGAGAAAATTAAATAACAATGGTGGCCATGTTGGTGTACCTCGTCAAACAACAGAAGCTAATGAGAAATGCTTTGTTTGAGGTACACCAACATGGCTGCCATGATGTCACTGGCCATGGGAAAAGGGAAAAAAGAACAAACAAACAAACAAAAACAAAGAGAGCCAACGAACATGTATTCTCGCATGGTGCTTGAGTAATACCAAATTATGGGACTCACATTATATTGGCCATGGTGAGAGACGAGGAGCAATTTTTCCACTATGCCACCTGAGGCTTCAATAATTCTTAACTTGTCTTTTTTTCAGAGGAAATCACATCGAAAAGAAAGAAAAGATAAAGGAAAGGAGGTTTATGAAAGATCTTGAAAAACCTGATTCGACTGATGGTCCGTTGAAAGACGAAATATATGATTACGATGAAGAAATTGATCGCAAAGCTTTTGAGAAGCGACGAGTTATTAAAGAATTAACGCCAAAATACCGCAAGCGATCAGAGCTTGACAAAGATTTGCAGATTGCACGAGCCGTCATTCTTGAAGAAGGTATTGACAAAGAACACGAACGAGAAGTGGCAGACAAGAGGAAACAGGTTGTTAAGAAAACGTCATCAGCTGCTTGCAAGGTAGTATGATTCCGGCTCTTACAGAAGGCCATCCTACGAAATTGTACCTTGTTATTGGAAAGTTGTTCCTCTATCGCCCTGTGTAGTTATATTTGAGTTATTAAAGAGAGAGAAAATTCTTTTTTAAAGAATTGTTTAAACAAATCTAACCACACAGGGCGACAGAGGAACACCTATTTTTATTCGACTTTATTAAGATCGCCATACGTTCTCTTATATAATATACCACACATTACATTAACTGGCCGCGTTGCCAGCGTGGTTAGTCCTTGTGGTGTACAGGTAACACGTCAGACTAGTAAACCGAAAATGTGCGCGGGGTTCAATTCCCGCCAAGGGCTTAAAATTATTTTTATCTTTATTCATACTTTCGCATTAACTTATCTATCATTCCTAATATACCATTAGATAAGAATAGCTTGGGCTACCTGTGGCTACTTCAGGTCTCCTAACACCAACTTCTTTTATAATTCTTATCCTTAGCAAAATACTGCTATGGTTATGATTGTAAACACAAGCACATAGGACATCGGGAACGTCTCGGTTTTTACAAAAAATATCCATGCCGGCTTTATTTATATTCATGTTTCAAAATCGGAATTGCAAAGTCTGCAGATTTCCGACGTTGTTACGAAACACGACGTTATTTCGATTCTGAATTCGAACTATCTTGGCTCCTTCCTTCCAATTCAATTATTATAGTATTCAGTTCTATATTACTGTTTGTTGTTTGTTGTAGGTTTCTTTGCTTGAAAGTATTAATTGCACTAGAGCCATTCTAATGCCAGACAGAGACACTGCTGAAGATGACAGTCGGATACCAACAGAGTAAGAATAAATTAATCAATTAGTATTTGGTAATAAATTTTAAAAAAATCCCAGTGCGCTTTACATCGATTATATCTTTTGAATATGGACCGCTATTTTACAAGAGCATTATGCAGCCGTGCGGCTTAGAGCAGTTTTCGTATGAGCGGAAAGCGCAGTACGGTACCGTGACTCTTAGATGGCTTCCGTATTCAAGCGTTGTGATTGGATGGTATTTGTTTTCTTGCTTTCTGATTGGTTCAGAGCGGAAGCCAGTTAAGAGTCAAATTATCGTACGTTTCCCACTCATAGGAAAACTGCTCTATAATCATGATAAGTCATTAGCGTGAAGGTATGTTAGTTATGCGCTACAAACGTCTAAGAATCTTCACTGCCTGCCTCTTTATGGCCTTAATGGTTCTTCATTCCACATGTCTCGTTAGTGTAGTGAATGTTGGGAGATATGATCGCCTTTTCAGTGTTGTTGTAATCCATACCACGTGAAAGTCTCATCATTATCACAATGCATCACCTTCTCCCCACTAGCAATTTTAAGACCTTGAGTGTTTGTCTGCCAGTGGCCGGGAATCGAACCACGACCTCCCGGACAACATACCGATGCTCAACCAACTAAAAGAACTAAGCTAATCGGTTAAACTTGCTTGAAAATTTCATTTGGCTCCTTTTTCCTCTCAGCAATCCAGCGCCGTTCCTTATCTATTCTTGTCATTTTTAAAAATGAGTTTATTTAAAATTCTCTTTTTTATAAGGACTGTCAATATATATGACCCTTTCGTCTTACACGATGAAGGAGAGACAAGCTCTGTTGTCTTTGGTCCAGAACCAAAACATACATTGGCTGGCGCTAAATTCGAAACACGCTCCAAGCATAAAAATGGCATTTTGTCTGGTGAATCAAGCAGAGGTAGCTCGTATCATAGCATGGACGAAACTAAACACACTGAAGACCCAAAGGATAGAGAATCTTTCTCGATGGTGATGGTTCAGCCAGTGCTTTTGGGTGATGTGGCTAAACAAGCTGAAGTCAAATATACAGACGACTGGGCTCAGAAAAACACCTAGGATCATTAATCGTTCTAAACGATGGATAGGTAAGTTGGAACACCGCAAATCAACAATGGGCCGTTGCATTGCAGCCCCGGGGTTGAGAACCTCAGAAAATCCTGTGGGTAAGGATTGAAATCCGGAAATGGAAATCCTGGGGGTGTAAGGTAAAAAGTTAGTGGAAATCCTTGGGGATCAGGGATAACAAAATGGAAATTCTTGGGGGTAAGAGCGAAATAAACAAAAAAAAAAAAAAAAAAATTGAAATCTTGGGTGTCTTTCCAAAATTGGTCATTGTCCAGGAGGTAAAAAGTGAAGTGGAAATCTTAGGGGTCCTCAACCCCGAGGGTACAAAAGTTAAATGCAGTGGACGATAGTTGGAGTGACCTTTTTTATATATAGCAAATTTGGAGGGGGGTGGAGGCGATATAGTTTAGGTCAATTTTTTTGTTTATAATTATAATGAAAATCATTATTAAGGACGTTCATGGCCATTGTTTCTGCGCATCCTTTCTACGCACGAGCGCGCACTTTTTTATATAAGTGAGGAACGCCTGACTGATTTTTTGACATAGGGAACCATTGGGATCAAAAACGTTATGTGAAAATAACTCAAAAACGAAGTCGGTGAGCCCCCGTTTTATTCCCTTATTTTAAAGTAAAATATATTATCTTTCTTTGCAGAAAAAATAAAAAAATCTGTCTAGTGAATCAAATCGAAATTATATATTTTGTGTTTGATTGGAATACAATTTCAGGTAATTTTTAGGCTGCAAGTGCACACTTAGCTTAATAACTTTTCATGTTAATAGTTTTTAATGCAAAAAACAAATGCTAAGCAATTATTGTATCCTTCACTAGACTTCTGTAAAGTGTGGGGGCGTAGAATTAATTTACTTTTCATCAAAATATGGCTTCTTCCTGACAAATATCCATGTGTGCGTTATTCGTGCATTTTTACTGCAAAAAGGGTAAACTTCTACGCACTATGGCGGCTAAACGAATTCGGTGACCCCTATTTTTTATTTGCTTGTTTTACTTATATGTTTTTCTTTCATCATGGAAAATTTTAAAAAATTCTGTCTAGAGGATCTTTTGCCCATGAACGTCCTTAAGCATGCTAACTTTTCCTTTATTGTTTACCGATAAGGGACCGAGTCGCATAGAACAGTTTCCGTACGAATGGAAAACGTACGGTAACGTGACTGTTTTCTCGCTTTCTCATTGGTTCAGAGTGGAAGCCATTTTAAAATCGTTTTGCGTTTCCCATTCATACGAAAACTGTTCTTTGACTCCACTCATGGAAACTATCCACAAAACTAACTTGTCTGAACATTTCATCTTCCATTTCACTTACAGAAAACGACGATAAATGAATCGATAAAAAAACTGCACTGACTTCTTGCATGGTTGACTCTTGACTACGTGTGATGTTATTTGATAACTTACTAAATGAATGAATGACTCCAGAATGAATGAATGACTCCTAAACTCTAAAAATGAAAGTACAAAACTACAGACTTGTATGTCTCTTATCTCCGTGTTTTATTATTTTAAAACTATTAGCTTTATAACTTCCATGACTTAAAGTTTTAAAATTGATAGTACAAAATAACGTTACATATACTGGAATCTATAAGAAATGTATAAAAACGATTTTTTACTGGCTTAAAATAAACTATTATACAGTGGAATACCATGTTTGTACTTTTATCTAAGTCGTAAAAAAAACTTAAGCTCTAGCAAAACGAGGACGCATTGTGGCAAAGGTAGCCCAAGCTCAGTTTTTGGCTTTATTTTACAGTAAATGTATGGGAATTTCAATAATCTTTGAATTTTACATG
>JANTNT010155639.1:0-10330 GCA_024752375.1 Entacmaea quadricolor
AGTCCTCTTGGGATCGGGTCTTTAGCACTAAATAAACTGCCTATTTTAAAAGATGTAAATACAACTTTGATGTCAAGGTCATCTTTACAATTATAGTGTTTAAGAATTTGTCGTAAGTGCTTCTGTGTTATTTTAGAAAAGGAACCCACAAACCCATTTGCTTCTTCCCAATTTTCTGGATTCTTTGCTAATATTTGAATGCCTGCAATTCTGCCTTTGGTGGTGTGGCAGTACCAAGCTTCAAAGATTGCCATAGTTTCTCTCTTGGAAAGAACTAGACAGCGATTGAGATTTGCTGCTAGATTTTCCCACAGCTTTTTTGACAGTTGGACAACAAAGATAGGTTTGCTAGAACGAGATCCAAAGTGTTCTCTATTTGCTTTTTTCCATAGCCAGCATCTATTTCTTGGGCACCATAGATAGAGATTTCTATCCTAAGCTTGTGCATCCACACGCTTGTACATCTGGATGTTGGAAAGTAGCATGTAGATGTTCATTGGGGCAATCTATGTATTCTGCCAGATGGCCTCCAAGTGGATTTTGCACTTCGCCAGCTTCTAGATTTGAAACTACTTTGTTGTAGAGTTTCATTCTTTGCTATCTTCTAGCAAAGTGCATACATGTTTTTCAACATTGTTTGTGTTGGCCAAAATCTTACGCCAGAATCCAATACTTCACAGATGTCGTACCAATGCTTTTCTGCCCAAAGTGCCAGAGAAATCTTGTGTGTTATAGTTGACAGAATACAAACCAAAGCAGTAGCTATGTAGGCTGCGAGAAAATTGCCCTATGTTCCGTTCTAGAAAATCCATTCATTTGGCAATTCCAAAAAGATCTACTTTGGCAACAAAGATAGCTTTTGCGGTTTGCCCATACAGTTTTTCCCATGCAAGTTTTTCTTTGTTTCCTGTAGTTTTACAAAATATTAATGCTAGAATCAACAGCGGCAACAGAAAACATGTGTAGAATAGAAATGAGCAGATCCCACTTCTCCTGTTGTACAAAGAATTTTGCTGCTGCTTTTGTGGATATCGTTTTTCCAAGGTAGCCAAAAACATAGATGTCGTTGACAAAGAGGGGCAAACCCTCCAAAGGCAAAAGATTGGTCTTCCTAGATGTCCATCCAAGTAGTCGTATTTGGAAATGTCTGGCAAAAGATTGCTCTCCCACACAATCTCTTGTAGAAGATGTGGCAAAATAGATTTCTTTGCACGGAGACCCATATCTTTGTAATACTATGTGGTTGCTAGAATTGTATTTGTTGTTTGCTTGCTATATACTATAGAAAAACTTTTTTCTGGCTACCATCTATAGTTTGCAAAGGGCCTGTAGTTGTGTCTCTTGCAAAGGGAGTCAGAGCACCGACCCCCCTGGCAAACTATCCTACACTTTTTTCTTTGGTCTGCCAGAGGGGGATCTGGTTTACAAATGGGAACGAATCAGTCCCCTTGCAAATTTCCCCTAGAAACAGCAACAAAAATATTGTTGGTACTAGCAATTTACTACCCCTTGCAATACAGGCAACTTTTTTTCCTTTGGTCTGCCAGTTTCCAAAAAATTTGCTATCCTTGCATGCTACCAACTTACCAAACAAACAATTTTTTTTGTTGGTGGTATCCAAAAAATATCTTCCATGGCAAAAAAAAGATTTGCTACCCAGTTCTATTTTTGAAACCAACAGCTCAAAACAAAAAATTTAAGACCCTGAGTGTTCTTGTGGGGACTCAAACCTCAACCTCCTGCGCAACAATGGCGTTTTACCAACTGAGCTAATCAGGCAGTGGCAATACAGTGCTTGATCAAAGTGCCATCGGACTATCTTCATTGTTTAAGGAGCCAAACTAAAAACAAGTGAAAAAATTCCATCCCAAACACTCCCTAAAAATAGGGTGAATTATATTTGAAATACATTTAGGGATTTGTCAGAAATTAGCAGAGGGGAAGGGGCAGTTGGAATTTAATATTAGGGACTGGTCATTATTTACTAGGAAGGGGGGCTGGTGCATTTTAATTTTCACTTGCACAGAATTTCTTGACCCCTCCCCCAAAAGTGCCCTTTGTCTCTCTTAGCTACATCCTTTGAGAAGCATAAAAAGTGCTGGCTATCCCCTTTTGTTTGCACCAGGCCCCCTCCTGGTAAATAATGACTGGTCCCTTAGGGATTGGAAATGATGTGATCCACCTGAGCAATCAGAATGGAATTCTCTAACCTTCCCCTTGGACTTGGCCGTACATGCCTTAAACTTACATGAACCTCCCCTTTTTTGAGGTCCATTTTTTCTTGACCCTCCCTTTTCAGCATCTCAAAAACTCTTAACTCTCCCCCAATTTCCACCCCTCCCCCTGCTAATTTCTGACAAGTCCCTTATTTGTTGATAACATTTGCTCATTATCAGTTACAAAATTATGATTTCGTAAAGAGATTTATCCTTGAATAAATATACTGTCCCAAAATACTGTAAGTGCCACATCTTTAACCCTAAAAATTTAAATAGTGGCATGGTGCTTAATCAAATAAAGACTTGTTATGCTTAAGACACTGGTTCTAGGAAAAGGAAGGGCTTGATAAAGTACAGTAAATGTATGAAAAACTAAGCTCCACTCCTTGTTTTTACATCAAACAAGCCTGTTGCTTGTATAATTTGGTCACAAAAGAAACTGCATTTAATATTCTTAAAGGGCACATGACGCCTAAGACAATACTTTCAGTACTGATTCTAAATAAAGTAAATGTTGAATGGTAAAATATTTCTTGATTTGAGTGATGTGTCTTTGTTATGAAGGTTTAAACTTCAAATGTTAATGACTATGACGTCGAAGAAGACTTTTGAGTGTATAAGTTGTAACTAGAAATACTATAATGATGGCCCTTTGTGAGGGAATAAATTTAAAATAACCTTTAAGTAAACCATGAGTGAAATAATGATGCTTTTTTAATGCCTTTTGAGTAAATCAGTTCAATTTTGTATATTTAATGAAGCCTTCCCTGACGTCACAGTCATTAACATTATTGGAAGTATAAACCTTCATAACTTAAAGACGCATCACTGAAATCAAGAATATTTTACCATTTAACTATTTACTTCATTCAGAATCAGTACTGGAAGTATTGTCTCAGAAGTCATGAGCACTTTAAAATCTACTGACTTTATTATTTAAATTTTTGAAAAAATATTTTAATTACTTTAAATTGACATTTTTCTTTCAGTTCTATGTACAAAGTGCTTGTGCAACTGATGGCACTGGCCTATATGAAGGCCTTGACTGGTTGTCAAATGAACTCTGCAAGTAAACAACACAAATCTGGATCATTTCCATAATGGATTTTTCTAAACAACTAATATGTAGTTAAGCAAAAGTGTCAATTTCCTTGTGTATGATTACATAATTATGAATTGCACTATGAAAACTGTAATTATGTACCATATAGTATCACATTATGTCCTCTAAAAACTGGCATAAATTTTCCTGTCTAGTAATAAACAAGGAGATCCTGCAAATTAAAATCCATTTTATTAAAGTTTAATCCATTATTAAATATTTTATTACCTATTATTAGTATAAGATTGCAGTAGCACAAAGGAGAATATGACTTTCAAATATACAAAATAAAACTTGAGAATAAAACTTTGTTTCATGTATTTGAAAGTCCTATTATTAGTACTTGGGTAGTTCATTTCCAAGTAAGTTTGCTTTTTTTTTATTTTAAACAACCAACTTACAGTAATACATTTTATTAAAATGCAAATGAATTGAAAGTTTTTATTGCTTTGAAATACGTAGTTTATTGGTAGTCACAAGAATATCATAGCAAATTTTACGTAAGACAGTTATTTTTGAAATATTTGAAAAACCTGTCAAGAGTTGTGACGTCATACAGTTTGCACAGCATCAAATTTTCTCATAAGTTAAGTAAATTTCAGTCCTTGTTTATAGTTAAAAGCTTAATTATTGTCATATTCCCAGTATCATAGTAAACAAGTTTAATCTACCAATTCTAACAAAAAAGGATAAACACTGAAGATTACAATTAATTTTTCAACTCTAATCAAAGAAACTTTAATGCCATGCAAACTGTGTGATGTCACAACTCTTGACAGGTTTTTCTCAAATATTTCAAAAATGTCCATCTTACATAAAATGTATTCTTGTGACTACCAATAAGCTGTGTATTTCAAAGCAATAAAAATTTTCAATTCATTTGCACTTTAAAGCAATGGAAACTAGTGAGTGAACTAATATTGATCAAGTTAGTAGGTAATAGTACATTAAGTATAGGAAATCGCATGATCTTGAGTACAATTCGTAATTAATAACTAGGTACATCATGAGTGCCTATTAATTACGAATTTAAAGAGAAGATCTTGTGATGTTTTATTTATAATATACTCAACAAAATTACTTTGAGGAAAGATCAGGGCTATAGAAATCAATCATGCGAATCTCTGATAGTTTTTTTGAAGGTATCAAATATTACAATACAATAGAAGACAAGTTTAAAGTGACTTTTTATTTGGATCGAATACAATAAAAGATAATACAATAAATAAATTTAAAACAAACCTTTTGGCGCACTTGCATCACGCATCATTGCCATAACAACTTAATTGGTACTCTGCAGAGTACAATTAATGATGTAATTGTACTCATCTCAACCAACCAGAATAGAGTAATTTTGTTGAGTATATTATAACAACTGAAGTGAAATTTCTAACTGTTAAACAAGAGTACATAATTTTACTGGCATTTGAAGCATTTACTCTGATTGTTAGATGTTTTCTTTTACTTAACTCATTAGATCCAGTTGTTTTACCTAAACCAAGAAACAAAATTTCTAGTGATTGCAGTAAACCTGTGTAAAAAAAAGAGTGATTTTACTGTAATTGGCAACAGGAAAAAAAGTATATTTAGTGAGTAATAGTCAAAAGAAAACAAAAGGAAACAGTGTAATTATTGACTACTATTATGACTTATGTAATATTTTGCCTAAATAGTATTCTTTCAAAGATGAAGTAAAATCACTTTACTCTAATAGAATAGCATGGGTGGTCTACGCTGCTATGGCGTTGTCCTTTCACCAATGCAGTACTTTAGTGCAAGGGATCCGTGGATCGAGCTCCACATATAAAGTCGTGTATGTGAGTTGAGTTTGTTTGATGTGTTGTTCTCTCCTATGCTATGAGGGTTTTTCTCTGGGTTCTCCGGTTTTCCTCCCTCCATAAAAATCAATGTGAGTTTGAGTGCTGTATGTTGTATACTGAGTGTGTGAAGCGAACCCAACAGAAGAGCCCCTTAGGGGGAGTTGTGGTTATAAAATATGAAATATGAAAAATATGAATAGACATCAAAAATTCTAATATGACCCTAATTCCATTATTTTCTTTTGTTTTCTTTTGACTATTAGACATTGACAATTAGATTTTGTTTCAGTGGTATATAACAATTACTTTATTTAACAAATAAAGAAAGCTAAGCCATGTTTTATACTGTGTGAGAAATCACGACAGACATTTGAAAACACAAGAGAAATGTTTAAAAGCACGAGCCGTAGGTGAGTGCATTTAACATTTCTCGAATGTCTCTCAAATTTCCAGAGTGTTTTCTCACAGTATAAAACAGGGCTTAGCCTTCTTCATTTGCTTTATAATATAGATTTTAGGCATGCCAAGATGGCAAAGAATGGCAAAGGCAAGCATTTCGAGATACAAAAGCTCAAAAAAAAGATATTTGTTTGTCGAACAATACAATCTTAATCAGATAAACATTTTTTGTGATATTTCAACTTCAAAGGCGAGTTTCTTTGCGATTTTATGGCCAAAACAAGCAATTTAAAACGATAAAACATAGGTTTTCTATGTTATATAACCTGGTAAAACAGGTTTTTAGCCAATCAGGGTGCGAGTACTATTGAATGTATATTATAAAGTTAGATGTGGAATGCAATTGTCAAATTAAAAACAAAAGAATTGGGTCTACCATTGTGTACTACTATCATATCAATTTCACAGGTTTCATAAAGTCACTATTAAAAAAAATGTAAGTCCAAGTTGAGATCTAAACAGGCAAATTGTATTTACATGTTTTTGATGTAGACCCTTTTAGTAATTTTACAATACACTATTGTCTGCAATTGACATAGAATTCATTCTTTTGAATTCTTTTCAATTTATTTCATTGTTTGAAGCTTTTGTTTAATTTGGATAGGATTTAAAGGAATACATTTTATTCAAAATACAGAAATTAAATAGTGTAGTGAAATTATTAAGAGTATTTTACACGTACCATACACTATTGTAATTAACCATACCAAAATAATCTATTTTCTGTCCTCTGGTTAATGAATAACTATGTTGACAATGATGGAATACAATCTGTAGAATCTTTTGTTTATCAACTAATAAACTAGTTTAGACTTGATGATTGAAAGTAATTAAAATATTTTACTATTACATAGGACATTTGCATGATAGCATTTTTGACTAATGCACTAAAATGCTTTTTAAGAGATTTCTTTCATACTTGAGTTATTATTCTCAAGAGAACAGTAGGATAACAGGTACTATCTATCTGACAACAGAAGAGGCAAAGCCTTTTCGAGGTGGTATTTAGATGACTCCATTGTGCAATCATCCTTTCTCTGCTTGTAGTTCAGTTTTCAACATTAGAATGTTAATATGTTACAGTGAAGGTAATGATCCCTTGCAACAAAATCTAAGAGTCAATGTTTAATAGTTGAAAGAAAACAATGGAATAGATGATTTGCATGATGGTACTGTTTTCTACAGTACTATTACCAGAATGCTTTACTTGATTTCTTTAGTTACATACAGTTGACACTCTTTATGGACACTCCCATAAGCAGACAGCTCTACTTACATACACCTTTCAAAAACCCTGTTTTTTCACACATACAAATACTGTTGCATTACATACAATTTACATAAACTTTATTATCCTTCAGATTTGTAAAGTAGCTCACATAGTTCAATATATTAACTATAGCTTGTGTTTTATTATAAATGCCGTAAATCATACAATCACATTGCTCAATGTTATGCAGCACAAAAAAAATCACTTAAAAATACAACAGTTTTAGAAAATGCTGTCATAGTGGACACTACCCCCAATTTTGTTGTGTCCACTTAAGGAACTTCTCTGGTGGGTGGACAGCTCTATTGACAGACACTTTTGACTTCCAAAGGTGTCCACTTATGAGAGAATCGACTGTTAGTAATTGTCTTCCTATTCTCATAAGGGGATAATAACTATCTGAATAACAAATGAAAAGCATTCTGGTCTTCATAGTAAAAAAGACATGTATGAGATTTTCTGGAATTTGAATGTTAAAAACTGCAAACGAAAAATGAAAATAATTCAGTCTGTAAAGAGGAACCTCTTCAAATTAAAGTGATATGGTTAATTTTTATGGATTTTCTATAACAGAATTTTTTCTTTTTTTATCAAAACAAAAGATTAGGTTACAAAGTTAAAATACACCAACTTTTTGCAAATTCTATGGAGTGGCTATCAAGTTATGATTTTTTATTATTTTTTGAAAATAATTCAAGAGTTTTGATTGGCTAAGAGCTGTTGGCGAAATTACCATAGTTTGCTGGCTAGCTGCCCAAATTTGGAGTTATGACATCACCATGGAATGTTGAAACCAATATTCCAAGTTTTGACGTAATGTTGTGACACATTGAAATGCATTAGCATGCGGTATGACATCATGCTAATTTATGCGGCTCATGCCAAAAGTGGGAATAAAATACAACTGAAATCAAGATTTTCGTGTATTCTTGTCAACAAAGTGATTGAGTCAGAATTATTTTCAAAAAATAATAAAACAATTATTGAATTCAGTTCTTGTAGGATATGGGGAATTATTTCCGCCTTCGGCTTTGGCAGATAACACAAACCTCAGCATTAATAATTCCCCATATCCTACTCGACCTCATCCAATAATTTCTTAATTATTAAATGTGAAATTTAGGTCATCCTATCAGTGTTCTACTGTTGTCATAGCAACGTTATATGTCACATTTTCTTATTTATTCAAATCCTTACTTCACATACTTTGGTTTGACAAGGATGTTGACTTTGTTATGTACTAAGCCAGAAAAAAGTTTTCTAGATCACTGTGATGAGTCTACACAAAAGTTAAATACCTTTTTGATTGAGCCTCCTTAATCTATTGTTATGTGTATATATTAAAATACAATGCTCTGCACAAATTTGTCGGAGTATTCGACAATCCTGATCTTCTCAGGCCTGTATCAGAAGTAGGGCCCTGAGCCCTTCCCTCCACACCCATATTGTAATTTGCTATTTCAACTTACAAACCTATTAAGAATCAACCCTCCAATTAAAATATCATTGCCTTTGGTCTTGTATTGGCCAACCTTTGTTAAACCTGTTTTAGATTAATGTGAATTTGTTTACAAATATGTCACTCTATTAGTAGTGTTCTTATAGCTGTTCTGTTCAAGCTAGCTGTTTAACAGGTTGCAAGCTCATTTCACAAAAAAAAATAATTGTACAAGACCAAAAAAAAGGACTTATTTTGTAATAATTTTGTTAAAAATTTCAAATTATCAGCTCACTTCACCTAAGAGGATGGGCCTGCTACTAACAATTAGACCTCGAGGATGAATGGACAGATGAGTAGTAGGAGTCAATAGCCCATGCAGTTGTAGGCCAAATGGGCTATTTGAATTGTAGTCATGAGGCCGTGAGGTCTAATTGTTTTCGTTTAAACCTACTAATCTGTCAAATAAATGGATACAATTTTAAATGAGTTAAAATCATTTATTTTCCTCAAAAACTGGGACATTTTGCTACTAGTGGCCTATTACAAATTAATGCTCTAGTAGAGTAGCCAATCAGAATGCAGGATTGGTGATAGTGCATATCCCATCAGAGATCTAATAAAATAATAGCTCAATTGGTATTGTTTTCATGGCCAACAAACAATAGATGAAACTTTGGCTGTGACTAAGGTTATTCAGAAATAACCCTGAAATGACAAAAATTGGGAAAAAGGATACCCTGTTCTAGACAAGAAACACCAAAAACCATACCCTGTTCAGCAGATCATTCCCATATAGTACATATATAGGAGTGCCCTCCCAGGCTCTAAAAAAATAAAAGATTGAAAATTGAAGCTTTATCACTGATTACCTAAATTAATTGACTAGAGTTGACCCCCACCCCAGTTAAACTTGTACCCTAGCTGTTAGCAGAGGTTTTTTTTGCCCCTCTGTAGGTCTGAGCAAGGACCTCTGCTAGTAGGGTAGAAAACTTGGGGACGAAGTAATTTTTTTTCAAAACCGGACCTTGTAGCAGTTGAGCCAATCATATCACGTACATTTTCAGCTTGTGTTCCAGGCTCCATAATTGATCCATATTCTTCAAAAATTTTTTTAATATTTTAAAAATTTCACTGTGAGCATATCCCAAGACATCTTCTCATTGGTCAATGAGCCTCCCCCCTCCAATTCCTGGATCTGTCCCTGAAAATTTTTGGGTGGCTGTAGCCCCAGCCCACCCCACCCCACAGTCCCTTATTTTAGGGGCTGGGGAAAGGAAAATCTTGCACCGTGTTACTGTAGTAGGTAGTTCCTTTGTGGAAATAGGTCAGGCCCGGCAAGGGGTTTTGGGTATTCAGGTATCACTGCTATTTTCTTTTGGGTTTTCTTTTGGGTATTTGAGTATTGAGGCAAAATTTTGGGTATTTGGTATCCTTTCAGAATTAAATTTGTGAAATTTGGGTATCTTTTGTGAGCTCATAAAATTTAAAACATTAAAAAATCGGGTATTTGGGTATCCCACTACCCCCTCCCCTGGCCAGGCCTGATAGGTGGTCCGGCCGCGGTCGACCGATAATCAAATCAACAGGTGATGGTCGAGCTCGTGGGACACCTTTGGTTTTTGTAACCGTGAAAAAAATGGTAACCAGAGTGCCTACTCGATTTTCGGTAACTACTTCATGTAAGACTACATGAAATGTCCCCACATTACCAAAATGAAGGGTACATTCCCCTGTGTTCCCCTGTGATTTAATGTGTTCCCCTGTGTTCCCCTGTGATTCCCTGTGATTCCCTGTGATTCCCCCGTGTTCCCCTGTGATCCTATGTGTTCCCCTGTGTTTTCCTGTGTTCCCCTGTGATTCCCCCGTGATCCCCTGTGATCCCCTGTGATCCTATGTGTTCCCCTGTGTTCCCCTGTGATTTAATGTGTTCCCCTGTGTTCCCCTGTGATTTAATGTGTTCCCCTGTGTTCCCCTGTGATCCCCTGCGATTCCCTGTGTTCCCCTGTGTTCCCCTGTGAT
>JANTNT010155750.1:0-10329 GCA_024752375.1 Entacmaea quadricolor
TTCAAAATAGACCTCTGAAACTTGAAGGGAAATATAAAGAATTTATTTTTCGGATCAAAAATTATAAATTAGACGAACAATAGCTTTCTACGGTCACTTTTAATCAAAATTTTTTTTGTACTGGCATGTATTTGAACCTTCAAAATGGCGGCTTGTTTTGGTTTTGACGTCATCTCGCTTGGGGTCTATTAAACAGCTTCATCTGTGATCCACTCAGTTAAAAAAGCATGCAGGAAATGATGAGAGCACAAAAGAAGTGTAGCTGGGAGAAACACAAGATAAATGCACTTCCAGTGCTTCTATAACTGTACGGATCACAAATAAAGCTATTCTATTTGTTTTAAAAAAATTATAGAAGTAAAAAATCACAATAATAAAGCATATTTTTGTCAACGAAAATAAATAATTATAGACTCAAATTCTCCCAACCTGACAAGCAAAGCAAAGGATGTTCCAAAAAATGACAAAGATTTCATGCAAATCAAGAATTCAGCTTCAAGTTTTCAACTCAGAAAACATCCATAAGAGTGAAGAAATAGACATAAATTAGCATTTGGGTTACTGTGTGGCTTTGGTTTGTGCGAATGTGAAGTCTAGGTTGTCAAGAAAAGCTTGTATGAATGACTGTAAATGGCTGATCTTCTTCTGAATAACTTGAAAGTGAGAGTAAATTTGTTAGATGAAATTTTCCAATTAACTCAAGTCAAACTTCAAAAAAGTGTTTGTAAAGCTCCTTATCCTACTTAACAGTTCTTTACAACCTTTCCTTGATGAAAAATAGACTTTTTATACCTTGAAATGTGCTTTGAATCAAAAAAGCTTCATACTCTGAGGGAGCACACTCCTCAAACAATCAAAACGCATGTTATATAGTGACTAGGTATGTAAAAATATTTTTCTAGTAAAATATATTTTTACCTATTTCTAGTAAGACTATTTTAGTGAGATTTCTGTATGGAAAAGAATATTACCTTGCATGTATCCATGTGAAAGCAGGTGTTTAAGAAAGAACAATCACCAAGAGATTCTAACAAAATATTGTCAAATAAGAGAATACTAAATTAAGGTAGAAAACAACAGCACAGACTAACACATGACCTGGGGGCCAGGAAGAGTCTAGTGGCCCTGGATCACGTCCCTGTGATACATACTAAAGGTAATGGAGAATCAGTGCCTTATATTTAAAAAATATGGCAGGGAGCATGTTACCAGAGCCTTTCAAAAAATTTATGTTTGCAGTACTTGTTGTGCCACCCATGCCACTAGTCAGAGAGGTTAGGACCCCTATCAAAATATCATTGACAAGTCAGGTGTATTTCTAAATGCCTCAATTTTATGGCAAATCCTATAGAATTGCAGCAGAATTCTTATAAAATAAAACTTACCATCTGTGTGCTTTTGTAGGATTTTTCTGAAATGAACCTACAAAGACAAACAGGAAAAAAAAGTTGAATGGGGTTGTTTAATAGATAAAGGAAAGCAAGAGAGAGAGAGAGTGAGAAAGAAAGAAAGGAAGGAAGGAAGGAACCAGGTACTAGATAGATAAATAGAAAAACAGATGGAAAAAAGGAAGGAAGGAAGGAAAGATAAAATGGTTGGATTCTGAATTAGAGGAAAGTAGATGAATGTCTGGGTGGAGAAAAATAGGTTATAATAACATGATGTTTAAGTCTCAGAAGACACATTGTTTCTATAATTACTCACTTTCTTGCAGCGTTCGCCTGGTTTATTCTTCTGACACTCTGCACGTGTTCCACTCTCACAGAACTCATGTACAAAAGCACCACCCTGGGACTTAAACTTTTCTAAAGTTGATTGTTCCTATTTAAAGATAAATTAATTTGCCATTAATTTTCAGTCAGAGTTCTTTGTCTGAAGATTTTCAACAATTTCAGTGTGTCAAGGGACAGCTAACTAACAGATTGAATTGGAATTTAGCATGTTGATTTAAAAAAACAAAATTTATAATAAGCAAATACCTTGGAATTGAATGTGGCTAGTCTTACAAACGTTTGTTTTGTCTCTGCAAAAAATGGTGGCAATCAGGCCATATGTCACATAAGGATTCCCAATTGCATAATACACCAAGAATAAACAAAATTCATAATTAGCAAATACCTTGGAATATTGAATGTGGCTAGTCTGACAAATGTTTGTTTCATCTCTGCCAAGAGACTCAGAGAACTTTTGTTTGTCAGACTTGCCACATTCAATTCCAAGGTATTTGCTAATTATGATTTTTTTTTATTCTTGGCATATTATGCAATTGGGAATCCTTATGCAATATAAGGCCAGATTGCCACCTTTTTTTGCCTGCAGGACCTCAAGTGTTATGCTTGACCTGGTGGCTAACTGAAAGGTTTCTGAGGAGTTTCTTGGCAGAGACAAAACAAACATTTGTAAGACCAGCCACATTGATTAAAAAACAGCAAAATACAAAGTAGGAAACAATCCTGAATGCATTTATTATGATGAAATATAAGACAATTCATTTGGTCATTTTTTTCTCACCTTGTGTGATGGAACATTCAGAAGATCCAGGATATCAGTTCCAACCTTTTTTGTCTTCAGTTATACATGAAGAAAATAAATCATGTCATTTAACTTTTTATACTCAACAAATAAAATATTCAAAGTAAAAATATCAGAGTTTCATCTTGTTTACCTCTTGCTCTTTCATGGTTGGCATTGAGAGAAGAGCCTATTGACAGATGAGGAGAGTAAATATTTAATGTAATATAACTACTCCTGGTAGAGAACAGCAGCAGCAGCAGTAGTAGTAGCAACAGCACCAGTAGCAGTAGCAGCAGCAACAGCAGCAGCATCAGCAGCAGCAACAACAGAAGCAGCAGCAGCAGCAACAATAGCAGCAGCAGCAGCAACAATAGCAGCAGCAGCAGCAACAGCAAGTGAAGCAGCACCAGCACCAGCAGGAGTAGTAGTGTGACACAGTCCCATGAGACATAATATATTCGCGCGCGCGTCATTAGTATTCATATTTAAGCTTTATTCATGTAGATTTCTTGTCAGTTCAGTTTCGTTGCGCTTGGCGTTTATAGGTAAGCATTTAGGTTTACTTAGTCGTAGTTTCTCCATATATATTCGTATTAACGATTAGTATTATTTTTTTGTTTATTAGATTTACTTCTCAATTAGTTTAGACGTTCGCCACCGTTTATCACAGTAGCAGCAACAGCAACAGCAACAGCAACAGCATCCATTATAAAGAAAAAGTCATTACAAGAGAAAAATTACCCATCAGCATCAAAAACTACTGTACAATTTTAGTTGAAATAAAAAATAATTTAAAATATTTGACAAAAATGAATATATATTGTCAATTCCTATGAAAAGAAGAAATAGCCACTAGTTTTAATGTTTTAGAGTGGTATTCATAAACCTGTGAAACAAAGTGTACTAATTAGAGTGTAATGGTCAGATAAATACAATAGAAAACAATAGAATTTGAGTGAAATAGTGCTAAATATGCTAAAGTGTATTTCACAGGTTTATGAAAACCACTCTAAGATAGTCAAACTTGACCTGTAAATCATCATCAGATTCTGTCTTGAGTGCTTTACTGGACACTGTTGCCTTGGTTGAGGTTTCAGATGATTCACTGACAATAAAAGAAATACAGTAAGCACAATATTATCATAACTTATTTGCAGTTTGGAGTTTGGATTATTACAGTTTTGAAGTTAAGAAATGCAAATGTAACTTAGAATATTTTAGCAATGCAGTGTTTATGAGCAGTGTTCTAACCAGGCAGCGCCATTGCGGGATTCGCGCACAAAAAACAGAAATGACGCACAATTTTCAACTTTATACACCTCCAATAGCGCTTAAATTTTCCAAAGAGTAGTTTCTGAAATTTTTGATTAGTGTGCCCTTTGACCCCCTGAAAAAAATTCCTGGTCAGAACACTGTATGAGTTCAATCCCCACCTGGAGAACTCAGATTTTTCCTTGAGATTTCTTTCACTTGAAGGCACAAACACTCTATCAGTAATTTTGAAGTTCTATAAAATTATTTCAGGGACTACAGAGAGGGGAGGTATTGGGAGGGGGTGCTATAGACCCCTTGCTCTAATTCCCAACCTGGGGGACAAAACAATCAGTTTTCTTCTCTTGAGAATTGAAGCCTTTTATCATGTAGATATTTTTCATTGTTTTGTCCCCCAGACTGGAATTTAATAATAATAATAATAATAATCTTTTTATTTATACACGGTAGATTATTTAAAGCTAGCAGCTTGTAGGGCCGTGTACTCTCCACACACATTCATTACTACATTCAATATTCTCTACATACAACTCTCAAACTCACATGTTGACTTTTTTGGAGGGAGGAAAACCAGAGAACCCGGAGAAAAACCCTCGTGGCAATGGAGAGAACAACACATCAAACAAACTCAACTCACATGTGGCGTCCGCAGAACTCGAACCAGCGACCCGATCCTTTGGACTCACAGCGGTGAGAGACGACGCTTTAGAACCGTACGCCACCCATGCCACCCATTTCATGCAAGAGGTCTACAAGCCTCCCTGAATTATTTTCCAAATCCATGTTGATCTATTCAACTTCCAAAGGTGCTCTGAGAGCTTGTGTCAAAACCTATTCCCTTTTTTCAAAGCTGCCTCGCAGTCCTGCATTTGTAATCAAAAGCAGTTTGCACATGGGTAAAAATAGGAATTATACTAGTACTTTGAGCATTCAAAATATATAAAAATAAAAATAAATAATAATAATCTTTTTATGTATACACAGTAGATTATTTAAAGCTAGAAGCTTGTGGGGCTGTGTACTCTCCATACACACTCCTTACTACAAATATTTTTTACACTCAACTCACATGTTGATTTTAATGAAGGGAGGAAAACCATTGACCCAGAAAAACCCTCATGGCAAGGGAGAGAACAACACATCAAACAAACAACTCACATGTGATGTCTGCAGGGTTCAAACCAGTGACCTGAACCGTTGGACTCACAGAGGTGAGAGACGATGCATTACAAGAGTACTCAACCCATACCACCCATCATCCTCAGTTCAATAAAGGGCATCACAGCTCCTTTAAAAATGCAGGACTAAGAAAGAAAGTTGACTGAAAAAGCGAGGGCCTAAGATTTGGAAATCTAGTAGGCTTGTATGGAAGTTTTAGTTAAAGGTGGGGGGGACTATAGCCCCCCCTGGTCCTCCATCTCTGATGTCTCTGTGGATGACTGTTATTATCAGGTGGAAGCTGCATTCTTTCCTATAACAAGTTTTAGTTAAAGGTGGGGGGGACTATAGCCCCCCCTGGTCCTCCATCTCTGATGTCTCTGTGGATGACTGTTATTATCAGGTGGAAGCTGCATTCTTTCCTATAACAATTACAACTAGTACCAGTATGATTTTTACCTTTCTCTCTTTCTCTTCCTGGATGATGATTTATCATCTAAAAAGAATAGGGATTGATTTATAAATTGTTAACATCAAAGTCAACTTATTTTCTATAGATAAAGAACATTAATTTGATTTGCTGTTAAAAGTAGTTGATATGCTTTGAAAATTATTTCTGATATAATAATATTAATCCATACTTGTCCAATACATGAACAAATTTATGCATAGCATTGTATTGTAATGTATTGTGTTGTATTGTGTTGTTCTAGAATGTATTGTTAAACTATTGTTATGGCAAGATAATACAATAATGCATAAACCCTCCAAAGCAGTTAGAGAAGGAGGATTAGCCCACCTGAGTCCTTGTTGAGTTCCTGAGCTACTGCATCAAGCTGATAATATATAAATAACAAGTATGTTAGCACTATCATAATATAACTATGACTATAGTCTGACACATGATCAAAAAAACTCATATTTTACAACCACAACTCACTGTAAGGTGCTCTTTCATTGGGTTTGCTCCACACATACTACTACTACTATTCAGGATTTACAACACAACACTCAAACTCATAATTTTTATGGTGGTTATGGAGGGAAGAAAACTAGCAAACCAAGCTAAGAGAAAAACCCTTATATAGAGAACAGCCCATCAAACATGTGGGGCTCAATCGACTGACCCCTTGTACCAAAAGGCTACATTGGTGAGAGGACAACGCTATAGCAGCATAGACCACTCATACCATCCATGATGCACTATTATTTGCAAACTTGCTAGAAATATTGCAAAAGAAAGATCCATTTCTACTTTGAAAAGATGATTGTAGCAAATCTCATCATGTGAACCCTCCTGCAACACTGATCACAATTTTGAGAGAGTTTACCTTAGAATGGTCTTTATCTGTTACTATAACACAAGCATTTCCATCTTTAACAGTGCCTTTCTTAATACTAATCAAAGAGTTGGAAGACAAAGAAAAAAATCAATGCAATAAATAGTAAATTATGGCATTCAACATGAGATGATTTGAAGCTTTAGGTTTAAATACAATTAACACCACTACTTTACCTGATAAAATCCTGGATGGCAAGCTTTTGCAACAAACTTTCTACAGCTTCTCGAGTTGGAGAAATATCTGTTTTTATCTGGAAAAGTTTTTTGTATAAATTACAATGAATTATTATTCATAACTCAAATCAGAGAAAGAAATATAAGTTTTTACATGAGGTACCTTGATTATCAAGTGATTCAAAATATGAAATGAATCAACTGGTAAAATAAAGGTGGAGTCACAGAGACACTCAATGAGATGGCTTTCTAAGAAGGGGTCCACCTTCACTACTTCTGTCTGCTTCTTTGTGTTGGTGCTAGTTTCTTCTGCAGGCTGAGGTGAGGATGGTGGTGGGGTTGCTGTTCCTGTTATAACAAATAATGATTAGTCATAAAATACAAACATAAAACCTAAGTAAATATACAAGGTAACAGCAGGCACAGATCCAGACTGGTTGAGAATGGTTTATGGAAAGTGATCAAATTTTTAGATTTTACTCTTGACAGATGTGTTTTACAGATCAGTGATCTAAATACTTGTCTCATGCTGGGTTTGAAAACCAGTCAACTTTTCACATTGACTTTGGAATGTGGTCAACTTTTGGTCTGGATCAGTGTGCCTTATCAGATCAAGTTTTGATAGCTGGATTGCTCCTGTAGATAAAATTTACTAAATATTTAAACTTATTAATTAATAATTCAACACTATTGTTTAGGTTTATGATGGATGGGTTGTAGGTAATTTGAAACACTGTGAATAAAAACGAGTTTACTTAACTGACATTTCAGATGTTAGACCTTCATCGGAGTAAAAGAGAACGACAAAGGACTAGTAAACTTGTTTTTATTCACGGTGTTTCGAATTACCTACAACCTATCCATTGTTTCTATGTATCATACACCGATGCAGCTAAAACTAGATTAATCACTAGTTTTCTTTTGTACTATTGTTTAGGTTTAACTAATTTAACAGCATCTAGGGGCATCTTTCTTGGATATAAGCAATGTGGTTAAGAAAAGGATCATCACGGGGGGGACCAACAGCTTAAAAAACCTCCAAATTGGGTGAAACTTTGTATAGACCAAGACAAAGAACAGATCATGATAATATGAAAAGTTAGTAGCATTTATTATATATGGTATTTTCAAAAATAATCTAGATTACAAACACTAAGCATAAACCATATAGAAAATCCACAGAAACAGAACTTGGGCTACCTGTCGTTTGCCAACTTTGTTGGAAAAAAATTAAAGAGTAGAAAACCAGATTATAATCAACTGTTACAAAATAATTAAACAGTATGGTTATACAGTATGATTATGCAATACTCAGATGTAATTAAGTCAGATTTTGAACTGTCAGAATTGATGGATGGTTGTACAGTAGGTAAGTTGAAAGATTGTGAATAAAAACAAGTTTGCTTACCAATAACTACTGAAATACAAAAGAACACCAGTGGGTGTATAATGCATAGAGTCAATGGATGGTTGTAAGTGTTTCAACTTACCTACAAGAGCCCCTCCCAGGGGTTTTAGGGAACAAGGAAACATTTCAGGGAACAAGGGATATTGTCAAAATATTTTTAGGGATAATGGGAACTCCTGATTAGATTGTTGGGAACAAGGGAACACCACTTCAAAAAGGATTATTTTAACTTTCTGAGCCCTTCAAAAAAATCTAAGAGAAAAAGGCCTAATTGTCCAAAAAGATATAAAAAATTTGCTCTCTTTGCTCGCAAGAAATTTGGAAATGTTCCTCAAAGTGCTTTGACCTAAGGGCCTAGAAGTTATTTCAGATTTTGCACTAGTGGATGTTAAGCTTACTTTAAACTGTAGTGTACTCATTCTATAATCCTCCTCCTGATAATTATTGCACAGTACCTGGAAAGCTGCATCAGTCAACAAGGAGAAGAAAGAGGCAGTTTGAAGGTGTTTTTTATATATTTTTTTTATTTTCACTATGCATGAAATAGAGGGAACAATGAAAAAATATTTTTGGGGATCAAGGGAACAATGCAAAAAATTTTCAGGATCAAGGGAACACACAAGGCTAAAAACATTTTTTGGGAACAAATGGTTTTATCTATAGGGAACAAGGGATAAAATTAAAAAAGATTGAGGAATCAAGGGAACACAACCCCCCTGGGAGGGGCTCCTACAATCATCCATCAATTCTATGCATTATATACCAATGCAGGTCAAACTAGATTAATGAATCCAGATTAATCACTATTGTTTTTTGAACTGTCAGGTTTAGCGAGTAGAAAACGAAAAATCCAATCAACAGGCGAAACACAGCAGTGAAATATGACAAATGTCAATCAAACTTGTTAAACTTGATTACAGAAACATTTATCCACATGAAGCTACAAGATTATTTAAAATGAGTATAACTCACCATCTCCTTCTCCAACATTGATACCCTGTCGTTCTCTTCTCCTTTTTTGCAGTCTTTCTCGAAGACTTTCCTGTCGTCTTTTGTGTTCTTGTATGTCTGACCATGTGTCCGACATTTTGGCTGGCGAAAAAAGTAGTATTTGCAGAAGAAAATAGTAGTTTAAAGCTCGATTATAAGAGTTACGAACACCAAGACGAGATCCTTCTTCTTTAAAAGGATTTCAAACAACAGAAGCTTGAAAAAAATGGTTAAAAACAACTGCTTGTTCCCATCATGTTACTCCTGAACGTAAACTTCCACAAAGAATACACCGAACGGACACCGAACGTACACCGAAAATTTTACGAACAACGATCGACTGTTTAACGAGGTTATTTCGATTTCGAGTGGGAAGACGGTGTTTTGAAGGCAGAAAAACTAAAGATGGAGGCTTGCTTGGGTATTTTAAAATCGTCCAAAAACGAAGCAGATGCTATAAAAGAACTAAAGAATTTCAACGAGGACTTCAAATCGACATTCTCTTTCGAAGAAATCGATCTTTCCTTGAGAAGAGAATTTATAGATGCCATTTTGAAAGAACTCCAAGGACAGCATGACTTTAGCGAGTTTCAGG
Source organism: Entacmaea quadricolor (assembly GCA_024752375.1). NCBI lineage: Eukaryota > Metazoa > Cnidaria > Anthozoa > Actiniaria > Actiniidae > Entacmaea > Entacmaea quadricolor. The sequence continues at coordinate 9,454 of JANTNT010155750.1, forward strand.
TGCAATCTCTTTGCGCTCTTCGCATATTGAGTCGAGACAAGAACGGATTGGGGCTGCTAACGTCCGAGGAATCATGCAAGACGTTGTTTGTATTGAGTGGGCTTCACGTTGAGCCAGATGCGAAAGATCAGAAGAGCGGCGAAAATGGAGAAGCGTCAGTAGCTGAGGGTGCTACGTCGAGAGAAGACGCCGCAGTCTGTAAATTGAGGAATGTGGAATCAGATCAGGGTGATAGAGAAATCATGGACATGGAGGCTACTAAGGAAAGTAGTGAAACCGTCATAGAGGCGCTCAAATGTTTATGCAATATTATATTTCAAAGCAAAATGGCGCGCGATCACTGTTTGCACTACCATATCACAGAGGCACTTGTCAAAAGAACCAAAAATTGGTTCCTGAATCAAGAATTTCCTTCCGACGTGAAATACTTTGATCTGAGAATGCTGTTTCTGCTGACCGCATATGAAGCATCAGAACGGACGTCTGTGGTCAACAGTAATGGTGTTTGTGTCCTGACACACTGTTTGGATGCCAATGTACCGGGACAGACAGACAGAGACAGGGTACATAGCACAGGTGCAAAGGATGGGTGTGGAGAGGTGGAACAAGAGGCACTTGAAAAGATGAGTGTTTTACAAAGGTTGGTAAACTATTTATAACTTTTGATTGACATAAATCTATTTTAGTAATAATTTGTTTGTCTTCTTCCATATTGCATCGTATTAATTCTTATTCTAATGCACTTATCGATGTAAGTCCCGAGGGGGGGTATTCGGGCAAAGGGTGGGGATTTGATAGCAATATGTGCCCCTGGGTCGGGAATTTGATCACAGACTCTGTCCAGAGATTGACATTTTCTTCTTGTGGCTTGTATTT
>JANTNT010155861.1:0-10327 GCA_024752375.1 Entacmaea quadricolor
TAGTAGTAGTAGTAGTAGTAGTAGTAGTAGTAGTAGTAGTAGTAGTAGTAGTAGTAGTAGTAGTAGTAGTAGTATAATAAAAGGGATATTCCGTTTTAAATTGCCAGAAGCGATTAGCTAGTCTTCTTCAATGACTTGTTTCTCAAAACATTGAGTTTCTTTTTTAAACAAAGAAGCACAATTCTAAATGGAACTAAATTATTCTAAATTATTAAACTACGCAAATGTATATAACGTTACCTCTTTCACACATGTAGCCTAACCAGCCAGCAAAGCATTTACACCTGTCTGCTCCGACGCATTTTCCATGTTTACAGCCATGCCTACAAATTGCTTTTGACAAAAATGAAAATCCATGAACATAATATTACAGAGCGTGCCCATTGCGAAAAACGAGATGTCATAAACATTCGTATATTGTCGTCTTCGTTAGAATCTGAAATTTGCTTGATTGCGATTTATATTTTACTTGTTCATCTTATACGTACGTATATTGCAAATTTTTCTATTGCCAAGACTAGTTGATCGCCATCCATAACAACAGTAGAGACTATCGACGGGTTCCGGTACTGTCTCCACAACATACTTGCTCTTTGTTGCTATTCTAAAAACGGATACAATAATAAATTATCAGCATATCATCTTTATCAGGAGCAACACTGACCATGCTCTACATCCTGATTGACCAACATCAACACTATCAGTGACTATTTTCATCATCATCGTTGTCGTAGTCGTCTAAAATTGATTCTAACACAGTTTGCACAAACTATACAACAATAAGAGTGAAGTAGCATCGTGTATACAATGTGATACATAACTCGTTACCGGAGGAATGACTCAACGTGCCTTCCGTAACATACCCTAGCGTAACGGGATTTACTGGCTATGTGGTCATTGAGGTAATTCCACTATAGGCACGGATCAAGAGGAACACCAAGATACTTGAACTGAAAGACTTTAGTAAAGACAAAACCTTTGCCAAGTACACGGCTTTGTCGTCGTCATCACTATCATCACCACCGCCATGATCATCATCATGCCATTATGTCATATTCAACAATGATAATAAATCTCCAAAAATCATCAAAGAAAAAAGTCATTATTTTGGAAAAAATATCCCGAATTTTGTTCTCACATCATTTGGAAATGTCTCTTGTTAATGTCTATCTCTTGCTAATATATATACAGCTTGATGCATAGCATGGCCGCACGCCTTACTCAAAATACCTGTTTACAGTGCAGCGCATCCAGCCAAATAATCCACACGAGGTCTGCCGGTTTTCTCTAAAATGAGATACTTGCAAGTACTTAATGGGCTTGTTCACTACAATCGTTTTTTTGCAAACATTTAATCTGTTTAAAAAAGGGAAAAAAAGAGGTTTTTCAGCCTCAATTTTCTGAGTGTACTATTTGCACTCTCAGTTCTTACTGCAGCTTGTTTTGTTAAATAATAACAATGCTTTAAAAGAGGTTTATATCTGTTAAATATCACACAATCATTCATATTTTTTCAAATTCAATGTAAACTTATATATCCTCTTATGGCACACACAACGCGACATTCATATTTAAAGGCAAAATCGTACCGTGTGTCGGCACCCCGCAGACGACGTTGTGCGCAACGTCGTTGGTGACGTGATAAAAGTAGGAACGAGTTATACTTTTGCGATGTCGCGCGCAACAATTTTCACCGTGTGGACATCTCTGCGAAGTTGTTTGCGACGGCGCAAAACTCGCAGTTTATTTGTTTTGCTATAGCTTGTAAACAAAGTCTTGGTAAACGAGCGTTATAAAATTTCGTGCAAAATTGTTCCGTTTGACATGCCCCACAAAACATGTCGCATGCAACGTCGCCATCAAAACCGCATCGTTTCCGCACTTTTTACTCCTTTCTTACTACTTCAGTCTGTTTACTATTTTCGTTCGTTAATTAAGTCAACATCCCTAAATGAAGTTACTTCCTCTTCCCGTGTTTGATTGCCTTTTTGAGTGGATTCATTAAAGCATGCGCAGTCATGGGTTCATCAAAACATTACTGAAGTCAATTTAAAATTTCGTGACCGCTTTCCATCATAAAAAAAAAAAAAAAAAAAAAAAAAAAAAAAAACAAAAAAAAAAATCAAAAGCATAAAAGCATAATATGTTAGAATTCAGTAGAAATCTAATTTTAATAATATCTAGATCTATGGTATAATTATGCTATACATTGCTGTCATACCCGTTTGGCAGGAAGCCATTTGAAAAGACTTGTCTAGAATACACTTGTATAAAACAGCTTGCCAGGAATACAAGTACATTGCTCCGAGTGTTAACCATTCTTTCTCGAAGTTTTCACCAAACAGTTATTGGTAGAATTTTGTTTGCTAACTTGGAGTCAAGCACTCGTTGCCTATTTTGTTGGAGACGAAATGGCAATTTTCCAAAAGACTCCTGCTGGCTCAATCGGATTATTACAGTCTGAATCCTTGACCTGTTTTACTCGAGGATTATTTTATTTCAGTCTCCTGTTATAAATATCACTTCAAAACAAGATGTTACAGAAAATAAAAAGATCACCCCATGTAACAACACTGGCTGACCCATTTATATTTTTGACTAATCCAGCAGCCCAGGACGTTTTTTACAAAATGCGCGATCCTTTTGAAAAACAACTCAATCTGTGGAATTCATCTCACATCAAGGCCTTTTCCATTCATACTGTGATAAAAGGAAGCGACAAAACTAAAAAAAACATTCCACATGGTACTGTATATTGGTGTTGACCTTTATGGGCGGAACAAACCTGGTGGAATCGGCAACTTTCCAAAAGACTCCTGGCTCAATCGGATTATTTAATTCCTTTACCTTTTCACTTGAGGATTGCTTTTCATAAACATCATTTCAAAACAAGATTCGACAGATTTAAAAGAACCCTACGTGTAACACTAAACCTTTGAATTTTTGAACCCAACATTCCAGGGCGCCTCTTACAAAACGCACAATAGTTATGAAAAACAGCTTATGTGGAATGAATCTCACTAAAAGATGCGACATAACATGAACAATCGATAAGGTATGTTTACCGTATTGAAGTTAACCTTTTTCACCACTATCCTTGGCCTTTTTCATACCACAAACTGTGCGATCCTTTCCAAAATCGACACTATATATTGACTCAACCATGTTGGTTCTGACTTCTCTTGAGTTCCTGATTTCAAAGACTTTTCACTTGACTGGGGATAGAGGATCATTAGAACGATGCTGTCATGGAGCATGACGTTTTTGTTTTTCTTTAAAGCTAAATTTCGTTCTCCTTTCACAATACAGATTACATACTCCTTTCACAATACAGTGAAGAAATAAGCGTGTCGGCTATCCATATAAACTAAATCTCAGAAATAAATGACAACTGAGAACGTTCTTTAATATTTCGTGTTCTAATTTTGGTCGGATTGCCCATTTAATTAAGGGTGTTTGCATTTGATTACCTCAGGAAAATACCGGCAACATGGAAGAACGTATATCACATTGACCTTTATTGATCCAATGTTAATCCTTGTTTTCGATCCACATATAAGCGCAAACACAAGCCAAAGAAAACGAGAACTTTTGATCCTTGCTCTCGGTTGCATATTGCGCTCATTCCATAAATTTTTTTAATCGGCCGAGCGGCAAATTTATATCCATATTTTGCATTTTATCATATATGGAAGTTAACATAGATCTTTTCTTGAGATTTAAGCCCTAAATTGTCGAAAATATGAATCCAAACTTGCAGATATTGTAGCGAAGAAACACATTGCTTCATAGGAAAGTATATTAAATATATTGCTTCATAGGGATGAGTTTACAGTTAGACATAGGGAGCACACTCGACCGATGCGATATTTTTGGTATGTTATGTTATGAAACCAGTTTTTAATCCTTTTTAATATCCCAGAAGCAGCGGACTTTATAAAATTAGAAAATCGTTCATAATAGACTTTACTGAAGACTGTTTATTCCACCAAGAAATTGAATCTAAGAGAACAACGCAACAAAATAGGAGACGTAGATTGTAAATATATTTTTATTTAAAAATTTTAAGATTACCTGCTATTTGGAGCTTTACGTTATTCAGTCAGTTACATGTAACTAGTTTACAAGAATCATGATCCAATAGAGATTATCATGCCTAGTTTGAGATACTACAACAACATCATCTATCACATGTAACTGACTGTTAACTAAGTTGTTCGTTAAAGCCATTAATGTCTAGTATCTCAAACTAAGCATGACAATCTCCTCGTTGGATATTCTTGTATAACTTTATATTTGAGTAAAATGAATAAAGTTGCATGTTATAGCTGCTTTTGTTGTTGTGATGTACTTGTTAACTCGACTCCCGCTTACAAATCACATGCAAGCGCACATGTCCAACGATTAAATTGTGTAAAACATTTTGGTTCGGGCTTTGGTTCAAATCCATTAAATGCTTTCCAAGCAATTAAAAAGATGAAGCAGTTTAAAGTCAAAAACTGTTTGATATTTCCCCCGTATGTAAAGTTTCATCGGATCGGCCACTTTTAATTAGCATGCAAATTATGAACTCTTGATCAAAGAACTTTTTGATAAACAATTTAGTATAAAAACTAACTGTCTAAACAACATCATCAGGTCTAATAAAAACTGTAAATATATGTAAATATAACTTAAATCAAGTGTGAAGCTCACACTTGATTTAAGCTATATTTACATATAAGGCTATTTTACAGTTTCCATTAGACCTGATGATGTTGTCGAGATGACAACGAAACTAGTCTCTTACAGTTAGTTTTTATACTAAATTATGAACTGTCAGATAAAGGCCTGGAACAGAGTCAAGCTATGTTTTACCTCTCCCCTGGAAGAGTAAATTTTGTATAGTATAATTTTCGTTTTTCAAAAAATTGGAAATTGATTTCATTTTTAAAATGTCGATTAAAACAAGGTGATTTTTTTAAAATCGAAAATTGCTATTTTTTGGTAAGATTTATTTCTTAAAACAACAAAAAACAACAATTGGTGAACGAGATTCAATTTTTGTATTTTCCCAAAAATTAAATAGCCGGAAGGTACACGGACTTTTATGAATCCTGAAACATTTTGTCTAGCGACCTCCTTGCGTAAATGTAGGCTTACGTGTCAGACACTTCTTGCGGTCTGGTGTCAGGCGATATCTAAATTTACATCGACATCGATAAGAACCGTAGGTGTTGAGACACATATGTTCACATCCACCGTTTTTATCTGCACACTCGTTTAAATCTGGAAGGAAAAACAAAATGTAAACGCTATAATGAGGTCGGTCGGTCGGTCGGTCAGTCAGAAGATTGACTATTACTTTTCTCATACCCTTGCATTTGTTGCTTTTCTTTTCGTATTTGAATCCTTTAAAACAAGTACATCTGAAGCTTCCAGGTGTGTTGACGCACTCGTGTGGACAGTTGTTAGTAATACTGGACAGACATTCGTCTACGTCTGTCAATCAAGAAAACCAATGATAAATTTCAAAAGGAAGAAAATGAATGAACTAAGATTATTTTGTTAATTAAAGGAAATATTCCACTAACCAGTGCAGGTGTTGATTCCGTTTAATTGATAGCCTTTTGGACAAACGCATCTGAAGTCACCAATAGTGTTCACACAAGCTGCATTGCATTGTGAATCGTTACCACCAGCACAGATACAACGAGGCTTCGGTGCTTTACATTCATTGATGTCTTCAGCAGTAGTAAAACAAGGTAAAACTTAAGTCACATAATATGATATTATATTGTTTCAATAAACTAGACATTCACCTACCTGTACATTTTGTAGTGTCATTAGCGTCAGGCGTGTAGCCTCTTCTACAGCCACACATATGTGAACCTGGAGTGTTATGGCATTCTTGCTGACAGCCACCATTCTTGTTGTAACATTCGTTAATGTCTTTAAAAGAAAGAAAATAAATTAAAGTAACAGTCTATTTGAAATAGAACCCGGGGAAACCATTCAGAAAAGGACGGTGTTGTCCTTCGTACCTTTTATGGGTCAAAATCATCGATATGGTACCTTTTACGGTGTCTCAGATTTTATTGGAATACCAATTTTTTTAGTAAATAAGATACCCGAGATACAAAATACAGCAACAACAACAACATGAACTTTTCAAGGTGTTTGAAGATTCTGTCTTTAATACTATGAAAACTGGAAAAAAACTTTAATTAGCTGGTACCTTTTAGGTGTAAAAATCTTGTCACACCCACCGGAATTAAGCTCAGGCATCCTTTTAGGGGTCATTTTTTAAATTTCGGACTAGCATTTTCGTAAATTTTTATATGAGTCCCCTCCCGGGAAATAGAATACCCATATTTTTTCATTGTTATTCTTACTACGTTACTAACCTTTGGTGCATGTGTAACCACGCCAGCCTCGATCACAGTCACACGTATCTCCCGCCACACATTTACCGTGGCCACACCCATGGACGCAGATTGCTTATTGCAGAAGAAAAGTGGGATAAAGTTATGGTTTCAGTTAAGTTCTTTTTGTCTAACAAATTCTTCAAAAATGTTGTTATATGCAACATGCTTGCTTCATACTTTCCATACATTCATCTATTCTGAATATAGCTCTATATATAGCAGATCAGTATGTCTATATTGTCTGACTCACGTTTTAAACATTCTTTATCAGTTTGGCTTATTTTTTCCCACCGATGACAGCACTCAAGAGAATATCCATACTGCTTTTGAGTTGTAGTGTAATTGTAGTTTTCTGAGCGAGTTCTGTATGTATAAACAATGAATGAGGAAAAGTTAGCGAAATTAGACTAACCCAGCGTTATTCTCATACCTTTATCACTCCAAATTATAATAAGGGAAGGTTCATTTAATATAACAAGGGGGCGTAAAGATTTTAAGGAGAACCCTTAAATTTTTGAAAGATAAAGAGGAGCCCTTTTTATTTTGGAGATGGTTAATTGAAACTTTTACTACCATGCTGGTGAATTTTTACACTACACATTGGGGTCGCAAAATTTGGCAAGTTCAGAAATGGGGAGCTCTGAAAATTTCATGTTCTAAAATTGAAAATCTTCATGCCCCCACCCCATATTAAACGAACCTTTCCTAAGTCCATATCATATTCTGAATATCGTTCTTATTTATGACTGTATTTCTGTTAATTTTTGATCCAAAATTACTAGTTATTTAAACTGGAAAAAAAATCCAAGGGCAGATACGGGGTACATCCCTCTGTTGAGAACGCGCAACTTGATGTATTCAAGTACAAAACTATACTGCCATCCACTTAACTACTCAGCCCTTTCTTTTAAAAAAGTAAACAAAACGGTGCTAAACCTTATCTCTTCCGCTCACCTTTAAAAGTTTGGTGCATTTTCCCTTGCCGCAATGAACAGCTGAGCGAAAAAGTAAGCGCGCAAAGAATTGTTGAACAAAACGTCCGGCCCTCGCTTCAGGTTTATAAAGTCAGATTTCTCGCTGTTAAGGTAATGCGCGCGCGCATTCATACGCATCACTTCTGCACACGCGAAATTCAATATTTTTATTGATTGGGCTACCTGTGGTAAGACTCTTTTAATATGGCGGACAGGCGGTTTTGATATTCAACGTCAAATATCTGGAAATCTCATTCGGTGACCTACCCTGATTTTTCTACAGTAAGTCCAGGTAAACTAAAGCTAGACAATATCAAAACATGAAGGCAGGTTTTTGGGATATATTTTTAGTAAATCCACGGCGAAGTGTTCAAAAACAGGATCGTAAAGGGAAGTCAAAATCGACTGTTTTCAAAGTTTTGGCTTTGAAAATTTATTCTTCTACACAACTAAAATGGCAAATTTCGGGTTTTTCATTATATTACATTAACATATGTATTATTTGAAATGATTGCTTCTATTATTACCGATCGTTATGGACTGAAAGAGCTTGTAATACAATTATACTACTTTGCCTGAAAAGATGGCCGAAAGCCCCATCTTTGAAACATAATATCTTCTCAACGAATTCGGTGACCCCCATTTTTTATTTCATGTTTCTACTCTAGCACTCAAAATACACATTTTTGCCAAGTTTTAAAAATAATTGTAGGACAAAATCTTGCACGATCGCATTACCTTAATTGATCAAGCGCTGATAAAGTTCTGCTCTTTTTAGTGATTTGACTTTGTATCACTCTCAAAAACTTTTTGAAAGTTTTCTTTGGCGATTTAGACAACAAAAAGGGCCGGACAAAGAGGGCCGATCACGAAAACTCTTAACGCGCTATGGTTGGCTAGAAAAACATTTATCACTCAGCTTTTAATAACCCAAGGTTGGGTTTTATACGTTGGTTTAACACCCTGTACAATCCCCATTCTATACTTGCTGATGATGAATACATCCAATTAAGGAAAATAAACTAGTACATACAATCAACATACTTGCCTTGTTTTTATGCAAACATACTTGAGAGTAGAACAAACTTTGAAAATACAATATTTAAACAAGCATATGGAATTGTATGTTTCCTTGTACTTGCGATGCCTTGTGATGGTGGTGTTTTGGGTTTTTGTGATGGGCCTCTGACAGACGTGCGATCTGAAAACGCAAATATTTTGACAAGCATCAGTCACCTGTTACGAACCTTTCTTCGCCAAAATAACGGCGAAATACAATAATCACGGATTTAGATACGTCCTTAATTATAATAAAGTACTTGTTAAACTTGGTACTTACTAGTGTGACAAGGACCATAATCATAATCATAATTATAAGAATATGATGGAGTATTTCTTGTTATTATGATCCTTATGTTGCTAGTGAGTACCAAGCTTTCCGTTTTTTCAAAATATATTATACACTTTCCCATAGTGATAAAAAGGAACGCCTTTTTTTTTTGTTTTGAAAGTTTATGTTGTCTAGCCGCGCATACTGATGTATACAATTAAAGTACCACAAGGTACCTACCCATTAATATCCAATCCATTCTCTTGAATATAGTCAGGAAATGCAGTAATTCTAGAACCGCAATACAAAAGCACCAAAATACAAACAAAAACTAGATGATTTGTCATGGTTTCGACAACTTTCCCTAGTTCAGCTTGATTACACTGATTTTGATTTCACATTCATTGATAGATGGTCTGGAGAGGTATTTTAGAAACGTTAATAAAAGTATAAAGTATTTGACCTTTACCGTACCATTTTGATTCCGAAAATGCGTCATGGCATGTCAAAGTAATAGCGGTGTAGGATTGCCAAGGTTAGTTTGATCCTTAAACTTACTCGACATGTTAATTATGCATCAGTGAATGCGAAATATCAGGTAAACACCCGGCCATTTTATTTTTTAATTTTTTTCTTTCTGAAATTTCAAGCCCCCACCGGGTCAATACAAGCGTTCAAATTACCAGTCAAATCCACTAACTACACTAGTTTTATCGTTCATTCAATTGTCAAATGCTCCCCACCCTGTGGGCATTATACGGTGTACGACGTACATTAATCCTTCTTAACAATGACTTTTAGACTACTGAGTTATTTAACTGTTGCTGTTGCTGTTGCTTTTGCTGTTGCTCTGTGATTAGCCCTTAAAAGAGTCAGTATATAACCTCCCAGCATAGCAGTAGAAAATAACATGTCGGGATTATTATTCAGTTAACCGAGTGAAGTTATCTTATGAGGGTTAGCTTAAGTTTTAGGTTGTCTATTTGCTATGAAAGGCTAAGGGGATAATTCTTTAAATAGTTTCAAAGATAAACGCAAGATAAAATTAACTAGTTCATGTTCTTTTGATAAACGTTCTAGAGCCATGTTATTTTTCACGTATTGCCTTCGATGATCACCTCATCTGCGTGATCATTGGATTTTCGCCAATTATCTTCATACACCGCTAACCAGGGGGTTGTGGGTTAAATCTCGGAATTTTTTTCCTAGAATTTCCACTAATTGAAATAAACATCACATGAAGTCAGTGTCATGTTTGGATTCTTTTCCTAGAGTTGTCTCACGGGTCTCTTAATCAAGCCTTTAGGTTAAGAGACGGACGTACGTGTAAGCTACAAACGGCGAATTAGACGTCATTAATCGAAAAGCACTGTGTTAATTCAAATTCACTTTAATTATGCATTGCTTATTGTCAGAGTTATCAGTTTTTTTCATTTTGTTCTTTGTTTTTCGCGAGAGCAAAGGAAGCCAACCGTATTCATGGGGGTAAGTTAACTAAGGTTTCTGTTAATAAGTTTTATTCACAGTATGTCAGCATTTCAAAGAGTAAACATGGAAAAAGTTCATCTTTCAATAATTTCTTTGGGGCCCGTCCTTTAAGATGTAGAATTTTGAAT
>JANTNT010155971.1:0-10325 GCA_024752375.1 Entacmaea quadricolor
CCTTGTTGGCGTTTTTCGTGCATTTTTACTGCAAAAAGGGTAAGATTCCACGCATTATGGCGGCTAAACGAATTCGGTAACCCCCCATTTTTTTTTTTTTTTTTTTTTTTTTTTTTTTTTTTTTGCTTGTTTTATTTCTTATATCTTTTTCTTGATCATGCAAAATTTTTTAAAAAATCTGTCTAGAGGATCTTTTGCCCATGAACGTCCTTAAGCTGTCAGGAGTATATATTGACAAAACTATGCTTATGATCATTTTAAGCATGTAACTTAATTCTAAAGTATCAAATGGTTTGCGAATACTATATAAGACAGGAAACTTGACAAATGATATTGACACTTAAAAATTGGTTTATAATTCACTGGTGCTACCATTCTTTGACTATTGCGGTATCGTCTGGGGAAACTGCTCTAAAATCCGTATTGATCGATTACAAAAGTTGCAAAACAGAGCAGCCCGGATAATAACTAGACCAGATTATACAGTAAGGTCTCATGACCTTCTGGACGAACTGAGCTGGTCAAATATAAATAAAAGACAAAAACTACAATTACAGATTATGATGTTTAAGTCTTTTACAAGACAGCTCCAGACTTTTTACAAAATCTATTAAAACCGACATCAAAAGTACATATCCATATTTGCAAAATTGTAACTGTTCTAGATCTCATCAAAAGTGCTCCATCGCCAGAAATAACGTGCACCCCTCAAAATACTTCTTGTACCAGTCTCCCTAAAAATCACCGGCCATCAATTTCAGTCTAGTAAAAATGTATGAAGAACTTATTTTCCTTTCAAATGATTAATTCCACAGAAGGTTGATTAAAAAGTTGAACCTCAGACTCGAATCTTAAGTACATGACCTAACGTCACATATAAATATATCTGCTAGATTTGTAAAAATCACCTTACCTTTTTCAAAGCCAAGTTCTCGATGAGTTTCTCTATAGAAAATGTGTTGGCTAGGTGCCATTTTGTTGTCAAACCCATGTGAATCAGGGAACTTTTTATATAAATATATTATGCAAACCAAAAACTTGATTCTCAGGTAATTACCTTCGATAGTTGATTGTTCGATTGACACTCCATTTACTTTGCCAGTTTGTAAAAAGATATTACATTTTTGAGTCAATAAAACGACCTCAAATCGTTCTTTTCAAAGTCTTTGATCGTCTGCCAAACATCCAACTTTCAGGTGATAATATCTTGGAAAATATAAAGCAAAAACCAGCAAAAAACCCATCATTTTGAAGCTTGTAAACATTTGATTGCGAATACTGAATGCTTGGTAGCCAGTTCTAACTCATTTTCAACACAGGGAGCCATAATGTGCTAGTATTTGGTTAATTAACATTCATGATATTACCACAGGAAGCCCAAGTTGGGCTTTTGTGTCGTTATTTGCAATAAATTTATGTGGCTGAAAATCTTTTCTTCTGAATTCGATTTTTTTCTTTCGTTCTTGTGGTGAGGGGGTTACCATTTCTGGCGATGCAGTATTTATATTAAGTTTAAGAGATTTCAATGTTTCTTTCTTTCGTTGCTATGGCATTGCATACCCCAATAAAATGTATATTATATAATACTTCAGACTAAGCATAATAGTTTGTGTGAGCCTTAGTCCAATCGAGCTAGAAGTTAGTGAATAAGCCAATCAAAATATAACAGTATGTCAGTCCAGAAACAGTTTAAAGGAGATATTTCTTTTAACTACACACAAAACATGTTGTTCCTATGAGTAATAAATATATTTATCCTCTATTTATCCAATATAATAAAAATCTGCGATAGAATATTAGAAAACAGTTAGTATTCCACAGGTTATTCCTTTATGTAGGAATGGTATATTGTAATTCAAAACAAGGGCAGAAATTTGGTACAGTTCAGCAGTCTGAGTTCGCGGGCTCAAGGCCTTTAGCTGATGAGCTTTTTTATAAGCAATTTAGGGTTAAATTCTGTTAGCAAAAGTAGAATATAATGCTATATTTCCTAAAAAGTACTTTTTCTATGAGATTTTTTGACAAAATCTTGCTTTAAAATTTTTTTAAACCACAGGAAACCCACACATAAAAACCATAGGAAGCCCACACATAAAACCACAGGAAGCCCACACACCACAATTTAATCTTAACTAGTCTAATATCCAGTCTTTAACGGCCAATTCAAATCAAAATGGTCCGCAAGAAGTTGTTTAATAACACACGAAGGTGATTTGAAAAGCTTGCTCGAATATGAAGAGTTTTTGATGATTTTGTCTCCTGGTCAGACGAAATAACAACAACAATATGTTTATTTAGCACTCTATATAACTTTACAATAAATATTTACAAATAAAGATAATTGCAGGAGAAGAGCACAAGCCACTTAGAAATAGCAGAGCTAATCAGGCTAAGTAGCTTAGATATGGAGTCTATCTATTATTTAGCAGCATTTGAAATGATTTGGGCGCATGGCTTCTTAATATTATGCACCAAAAACAACATAGAAATGATGTTTGGCTATCGAACTGTGAGTTACGATGTGTAGAGGTTGTCCATCAATTGATCCTACGTACCAACGAGCAGACGATCCCGTCCTACTTCAGAGGCTTTCTTTGATTTATAAGGCAGTGATGGGGAACGAATTTTGGAGAATTTACTGCCTTCGAGACGAGGAATTGCTCATTACAGTGGTCGGCCGCTCATATTGGATAAACTTATTATTATCACACTCTAATTCTATTGTTTTCTTTTGTGTCTATTTGACTATTACACTTTAATTAGTACACTTTGTTTCACGGGTAAATGAAAACCACCCTATACAGTTTCCTGATAATATGGTAAATTAATGAGAACATAAGCTTAGTGAAATACAACTAATTGTAAAAACAGTCTATTACTTGCCTTCTAAGAGCTCCCCGGAGCACAGGGAGCCCAAGCTATGTATTTGTGCCGCTTATTTACAGTAAATGTATGGGGCTGATAAATAACTCCTGATTTTTTTCAAGATGCTTTTTTTCTCAAAATTTTTTTTCCACATACGTGTTGTTTGTGTTTCTAACTATGCTTGTACCGAGTTTCAACCCGATTAGAGCATTTTTATCGAGCTTTAGTAAAAGTAGTATATATTGACAAGGGAGGAAACTGAATTCGTTCGTCGAACCCCACTAGCTTCACTCAGATCCAAATTTCTCAAGCATGTTAAGGCCTGGGTCAGTCAGCTAATTAGTTACTCAAAGGATATTCCACCTTTCAAGCTAGAACTTTCTCAGATGCTTTATTTCCATGATTTCTTTAAAAAAATCAGGTTTATACGGCATAATGTGTGTCACATGACAAATCACGTTTTAAGTAATATAATAAAAACTTTAACAAAAAATGGGCCGGATAGAAACTATTCAAAAAGTAACAAATAAGATGCTATCAAACGACATTTATAGTTGTCTTTCAATTTCTTCCCGGAATGGTTGTCCACCATAATTTGTAAAACAGGTCACGTGACCAAGTCATGATTTTGCATTTACTTATTTTTCTCCTTTCTGTAAAGTTGGGGACATCCATTCCGGACGGTTTCTTATTTGTCTTTTGATTCTTAATGATTGCAATTGATAACAAAGGTGACAGTCGGCCCATTTTAAAATTTCTGTTTTTCAAGATTTAAGGTCACGTGACCACTAAAAGTCAACAACACTATGCGGAAAATCTTGAGTCACTTTATGTTCAAAGTTCAGCTTTCAACGGTTAAACAAGAATGAAATAATAAAATTAATGTGATTTTGCCATTCCTGTAAAAACCCAGGCCTTGAGTTTGACCGCAGATCCTTAAAGATCGATAAATTTCCTAAATTTATAAGTATTTCAATCTTACCTCGGTCTGTTCTAGCGGACGGGAAGCTTTCTCAGACACGGAATTGCTGTTCCAAAATGTCCATTTTGATGCATGCGTGATTGTGATCGGCCTGACACGAGGAATGCGAAGAATGTGTGACACGTGAAAAATTAAGCAAAAACCAAATCACCGGGGACACGTGAGTCGATTGATTATGGATAAGTGTGGTTTCAGAGAACCCGTGTATCATTTATCCATAGCCCCTGGGAAGAACAATCAATCGACTCATGCGTACCACAGGGTACCGAAAGCGTATTTGGACTTCCGATCATGCGCACAGCAAAAATGTGACGTCGTTTTACGCCGTCCTTCTTGCGTCGGCGACGGCAAATTGAGCCGGTTTTAGCGTATTGGCTGCGCCCTGACGGATTTTCGTCCTTTTTATCAAAGTCAAAGGCGTTTTTTTCGAGCCAAAAACTCTAAAATGAGTCTCTAGTTCGTTTTTTGAGTCGAATTCAGCAGGATCGAGATTGTTTACGTCAAACTTGTTGTGGTTTTCTTTGGGAAAGTCCAGATGTTTTGAATTATAAAGATTATACAGAGCTAAAAATTCATCGTCATCTATATCCCCGCCGTCGTTGCTTCGCTGCGCTCGGGCGCAAATGGCGCTACGCGGGTCACAAATAAACAATATGCCCTCTAAAAGTCATGTTATTGTCCTATTTCAATGGTTTGTGAGTGTCAATTTCGTAGTTTGCTGCTCTTTAGACTTGTTAAATAGCGAGTTTTGGTTTAGTTGTTGCACGCCGTTACGTATGGAAAGACTTCTGTTGATATGGCTTGTCAGTATATGACCAAGGCCGATCCATCCACCAACCGTCATCGATTTAACATGAAAAATGTGTCAAATACTGCCTCTTGCTAAAATGCTAGGGATATATTATAGAAGGATAATCCCTTCACACACATGAAAAAGTGAGAGTTCATCTATCAAACCAATATTCTATAATTTTAAACACTACAGGAAACACTAAACGAACAGATTACCATACAGACAGGCACTTGTATGAGAGCCAATCAGCGATGATGTTAGACTTGAAAAACGCGTTACCTAATCTTGTGGCGATATAATCGTATAAAGAGAAAAGCTTTCGTTCGTTAATTCGTAGATGGACTTAACCAGTGCTTTTGCTGGGCTGCGACGCAGGATAACTACTGACTTTAAACTTAGTTTCCTTGAGCAATCAATACAAGAAAGATTGTAAATATAAAACCGAGGGCGAGGTCTTTCATTGAAATTAAAGACCGAGGGCGAAGCTTTAATTTCAATGGATGACCGAACAAGAGGTTTTTAAGTTGTTTACAGATTAACCACAACCTTTTGTTTGTTTTCAAGAGGACTTGGAATTTTTCCTCTGGAAGTTGGGTATTGTACTTAGTACTAAATACCACTAATTAAACAATGAAAAACAAAGGAATGTGCACTAAATTACTACTTTTTAGATTTCGAACTATTTTATGCTTATAAACTATTGTTTACATTCCCCTAGTGCCAGTTAGTTTTTTTACATATTTGAATTCACACTCTCAAGTGTTTGCTGTCTCGAATGAAATTACATTCCATTTTTGTATGCTCAGACATGCGCTGTTTCAGCAACATTAGATCCAACGTGTGTCAAAGATGTTTAGTAGTTGTCAGAAAACAGAATTAAGAGTTTCCAAGTCCATTTTTAAGCTTGATGTGCTGGTTTCTACGGTGACAAACGACAGCGGAGCGAGAGTTGTACTCTGCTGCTAAGCGGAATAGCCAGCAATCTACGTGAGAATTCCTTGGTCTGGACTCGTCTGCGCAGTGATGCTGTCAAGTTTGGACCTAGGCTTTTTGGATACAGAGCTGACGTTTGGATCATTTTACAAGCAGACTTTTGGAATTTGGTAATCGTATCCACCACTTTATTTCTTTTTTTCTTTTTGCAGGCTATTGGCTTACTTTACAGTCAGTAGACTGTTGCTCTCCTTTTCCATTCTTCTAGGTTTTTTTCAGGCCTCATCAATATGATTTCCATTCAAAGGCCAAATACTGTTGAATTAGAATTTCCTTATCATCTCCAACGATCTCGTAATACTGTCTCTGGGGACGATTTTATATCTGCAGTACTTCTACTCTCGGTAATGACGTACGTGGTTATATTAAATGTATACAACAATCTCCCAGTGGCTTTGCTTATCGTGTCACCTTTATAGAGGGTTTTCCACGCATGTGTGACAGTCTATTGGCAAACGGTTTACTTTTAAAAGGTGTAGTTTTTTTTGTTTTTTTACTGAACAAGAGGCCAGCCATTCTGTTGTCATTGTTTCTGGGCTACCTTGTGAAATTTCCGACGATTCTGTCAAACAAATATTCGAATCTTATGGGGAAATCAAACAAATAACTCGTTCAAAAGATCGTCATGGGTTTGAAACAGGGGATCGTAGGTTATTAATGTTGCTAAAAGAGCATATTCCTCATACTGTAGCTATGCAGCCATTTAATGCGTCCGTTCGCTATCGTGGGAACCTCTTTATTGTTATACTTGTAATTGGTGGCGACATCCGGAGTCACGTTGTCCTCTCCGTGACTATTGTGGAATTTGTGGGGAGGACAACCATTTTACTTATGCTTGTCCTAAAGAATACATCTTAGCTCCTCCTCCGTACCCAGTTACCGGTCACCGTGAGTCCTTTTCTGAACACCCTGCGTTCTTCACAGACGGCGTCAAATTGAAGCCGAGTTAGATCTCTCTTCAACTGATGGTGAGGGTAGCCCTACAAACCTCGTTATTGATGTAGACATGGATAATGAAGAACAAACTTCCATCAGTGAGTCTTCGCTTTCGTCACCTGCCACCATTCGTAACGTGGAAGACGTTCCTGGAAATTCAGAACACGTTGATCCTGTTAATGATGCGCCTCTCCTTGATTTGTTTATAGATAACCAAATTATTAACAATCCTATTGATCCTATTGAAACCTCTCAAGGTGAAGTGGTCGAAGTTATCAATGATTCTACCCAAGAGCTGTTTCCAAATCCACCTTCTCAAGACTCTTTACAGAATATCCCTGAGGAGTTTTTAATGGATCATCTCCCTGACCCAGTCTCCCCTCTTGCTCTCGGTGACCCTCCTCTAGTACCCAGTCCTTCCGAGCCTTTAAGACTCTCTTTCGATTCTACCCTCTCTTCTCCATCCTTTAGTCACATTCAGCAAACGCCTGCCTTAATTTCGAAAGATGTCACAACCGCAAAGCATGACGGTCTTTCACATCTTAGAAGACTATCAGAAACTAAGCCATGTGTTTTGAAGCCTGTAAAATTGGTTAAAAAGAAAAGTAAATCTTAATTCATCTTAACTAATTTGAGTCTTATCTCATTTATTTTATTTTATTTTATTTTATTTTATTTTATTTTATTTTATTTTATTTTATTTTATTTTATTTTATTTTATTTTTATTTTATTTTATTTTATTTTATTTGAGTCTTATGAAGTATTCAAACTCTTTCGTGATCAAATCAAAAGAAATATAAATCTTAATTGTTTTATATCATCTGAAAGGTTCAATAATAATATGCAATCTTAAAGTATTCATTTGTTTTAATTATCTAGCTATTTAATTGTTTAAATATTTAATAGTTTAATAGTTTGGTTACTTATTTAATGTTAGTTTAATTATCTAATTGTTTACTTATTTATTTAATATTTTTCTAATTGGTTAATATTTAATAGTCTTTAATTATGTATCAAAAATGAACTAATTTAATTTGTAGTTGTTTAAATCATTTTTTTAAATCTTCATTATTTTCAAATTAGTTGTTTAAACATTTAATGGGTTAATAATTTCGTTAATTATTTACTTGTGGAATTATTTAATCATTATTATTGAATGCTTACTTATTTCTTTCATATTTTTCTGATTGTTTAGAGATTTAAAGAGGCATGTAGTCCGCGTAAGAAGCGACCACTCAAATTTCGCGATTTCACAGATTTTCCTGAAACTTCCTGTATAAAACAAATAACTATTATGATGAATAAAAATCGAGATCTTTTTGAGTTTAAGAATTTTTAAAATTATTTTAAGTCATTTTTTGCCGACCCGGTCGAGAGAGCGAAAAAAGGGCGATTTTGAATGATTAAATTTGTATCTACTTTTACAGGCTCTAAAATCACGGCCTTTTACTCCGGTTTACTCAAATTTACTGATACGTGTCTGTGATTATTTTGTGTAATAGTAATGATTTGAAATAAAAAATATTGAAATCCAATAAATTTTAGATATTTGGCGAGTTTTAGAATATACCTGTCTGACTGGTAACGAATTTGCAATAACTCGAATAGTACCTCTCATAAAATGCAATTTTCTCCAAAGTGCATCGTGATCTGAAAACCACAATACCACCAAGATAGACTACTAGAACCAGTTAACAAAATGAAAGAATAAAATTTTTGGGCAACGCGTATTTCGCAAAACGGGGATATGTTGAATATTGGGTATTTTGGCAATAATTAAAAAATAAACGCAATAATTTTGCTAATCGTTTCATTGCTAATTTTTTAGCTAGAGAAAAAAATATTTGTTATAACTTAAATAACTATATTTGTATCAATACTAATAGATTAAAGCCTTGAAACGCCTAGTTTATTAGCATATTGCCAACACTTTTTAATTCCACGAAAAAAAATCAGTTTTTGATGACAAAATAAAACAAAAAGGTTGTTGATCTTTCCAATAGACTTATTTTCTTACTAACGTTTATATACAGTACTTAAAGTTCGGGAATAAAGAAATGGCAAGAATAATGTGTGTTTAATTTGTTATTAATGCACGTATCAGCGGCTTCCCCGAGGGGGCTAACCCCGGTCTAACCAGAGAATTGTAAAATACTAGAAACAATCTTCATGATTTTTCCTGGGGGTGGGGAAATCTTTGTTTCCAAAGTTCCCTGGTTAGAGTCTTCCATGACCTATCATCTCCCATCATTTTGAGGTATATCCCCCACCTCATTTTTCTACCAAAAACGAAGTCAAGCATTTCTCCGACCCCAGGGGCAAATGTTAGCGTCCAAACTCCCTCTTATGCCCCACATATCTCACTGGTTAGCCCGGGGTTAGCCCCCCGGGGAAGCCGATGATACGTGCATAATACCACTGATAGACTTGCAATTAAATTGTAGATTTCATCTATAGCACAAGTAATAACGCGAGGCGTATTGGTTAATGCGCTCATTTACAAAATAAGGTTGGTGTTTCGACAATATGGCAAATTCATGTTGCTTTAGTGTATGCGATGATAGTCTTTATGGCCCTAGTCGTGGTTTCGAAGAGATAGTGAAATTAAGTAGTTGCAATGATGATATTTCTACGCATCTTTCCAAGTGTCATCTGTCTCGTGGGTTGATTTCAGAGAGAGATCTCATTTTAACAAGATCAGGGCTTTTAGATTTAAATGAAAGTCAGATTAATGAGATGACTATTTGCCCAAAAGATCAGCATCTATATGGGAAGTACTGGCGACTAAGCAAGATTTGCCAGCATCCTTCACATTCAGGGGGCAAAAGTACTATGCTCAAAAGTACTCATTTATTTAACTTGAAGGTCATGCGCGAGGTCAGGTCTATCTTTGGCCAAACTATTCCAATTGGATCTCGTAATTAAGGAATGGTCAAATCGGCTTCGCCTCGAGCAACTCTTACGCACGCTACCATCGTCCTCTCCCAACTGTTCGCGTGCATCCAGAACTAAATTTACGCACGCTAAACATTGACCATTGCTTTTAAAACATAGCTAGAGATTTAGCACGTTAAAAAATTGCTTGTTTTCTTTTGATCAAATTATACATTCTCCTAAATGCACGCATTGACTTAAAAGGTATGACACAAAAATATCTGTTTATTTCAACACGAATGACAAAAATGGTTTTACAAAGCTTTAAAAATCTTTCTTTTGACGTTTTTCAAATAACGTTTCACAGAAAGGTTTCTTTTAAATCGTTTTCATTCAAGCGGTAGTCTTAAAAACTCGGAAAAGAGTTTTTCAAGTCAAATGTTTGAGATTCTGGTCGACGAATCAACAACTTGGACGTTTTGGATTGTGAAATTGTTGAACATGAAGTCAAAATCAATTGGCATCAAGTGATTATCCGGTAAAAGCAGGTCGTTTTGCTGAAAAATAGCTGTTTAAGTAGATGTTAAAGATCTTTGACCCAGGCAGATAGACAAAACTTGGTTGCAGTTCAAAACTCGAGTGTTATGTGCAAAGCCGATGGTCATTTCTTCAAGTCGTTTGGATTTTCTTTTCCTTGCACTGTGCTGAAATTTTCAAGAGAAAGGTACATCACTGAGCCATTACGCAGTTCGATGTTTTCGTTTAACAATGAAATTAAGAGTGACTCTCCGTAAAAATCGCCTATATTCTCGGAGTGCACGTTACGTCACAGCCGACATGTTGGTTGACGATAACAAAGCATTCCTAATTAGTTTCACTTG
>JANTNT010156082.1:0-10324 GCA_024752375.1 Entacmaea quadricolor
GAAGTTATTTAGGTTCTAAATCAGTTGAAACCAAAACATTTTAAATTTACGAAAGATCGTGATTTGTTTTGAATCAGGGACAACTGTACATCTTGCCTCCCCTCCAAAAGTTTTTTTGTTATCTCCCAGATTCTGGGCGACACGTGACCAGCCCCAACCAGGGTCTTTTTCTCCCTCAGAAGGGAAAGGAAAAGAGACTGGGAACGAGTTTGGTCTACTCTTTGTATCTACTCTTGCTCGATTATAAACATATTTATCAATTTCAAATTAAATCATATCATATTTTGATTTTACAGGAAGAAATAAGTCCTATTCGAAATGCAGTCGAAACTGTGGAGAAAAAGAACCAGCAAATGCGTAGTCTAATCAGTCGATTGTCTTCAGAGCCGAACCAGAACATCAACCCATTGAGTATGACACTGAATGGAGTCATAGACGCAGCGGTGATGGGTGGCACGGCTAAGTACAAAGAAGCTTTCTTTACTCCTGGATATATCTTGTCAAACCCTGAAGATCAAGTGTACGTTAACATTCTAGAAGATGCAATCATAAAACAGGTAATAACATAAAACTCTTCTTTTTATTGATTTAAGGACTACTTTTACTCGGTTCATTGGTTATACACAAAAAAGTCCATTGACGGTGCAGTGGTAGAGGGACAAGCCATTTTCTTTAGGAGGGGGTGCAGTGGTAGAGGGACAAGCCATTTTCTTTAGGAGGGGGTGCAGTGGTAGAGGGACAAGCCATTTTCTTTAGGAGGGGGTGCAGTGGTAGAGGGACAAGCCATTTTCTTAAGGAGGGAGTGCAGTGGTAGAGGGACAAGCCATTTTCTTTAGGAGGGAGTACAGTGGTAGAGGGACAAGCCATTTTCTTTAGGAGGGAGTACAGTGGTAGAGGGACAAGCTATTTTCTTAAGGAGGGGGTTCAGCGGAAGAGGGGCAAGCCATTTTCTTTTCGAGGGGATCGGATGCAGCGGAAGAGGGGCTAGCCTCCTACGCAGACGTCCTTTGTGTCGGTCACGCAACGTGGAGGGGCAAGCCATTCTAGCCAGTAAAGAAAATGACAGCTGACTTGTCCCACTGCTGGGATATCATTCAGAAAAGAAAGGGCACAATGTGTTAAGAGAGGGTGGGGGTGTGTTCCCCCTGTGCTCCCTTAAATCCCCCTGATTGACGTTAAAAGACATTGTAAAAGGATCACTCAAATTTGTGCCTTTCCGTTCCGATTAAATTTATTGGTCTAATATTTAACACAAAGCTTGGAAAGTGGTCAATTTAAAGCGCTCCAACATAGACCCATTCAGTTTGCCTTAAGGTTGCCTAATAAATAATTATTTTGCAATACACTCCTTTGATTGAAGTATTTAATTATCAATGTATCTTCTAATGCATTATAAATATTTTAAAAAAATGATTTCATTTTTCACATCATCCCAAGCTTTATTAGAACAATCATATTATCCACCCCATCGCTTAAACGTAAGGCATTAAGCTCCGCTGGCGAGGGGTACAGGTGAAAGGTGGAATAGAAAGGCTAATAATAATAAATGCGTTATGGGTGAATCTTAATAAAGAAACAATATAAGGAAAATCACCACAAGGAGGTCAGAGAAAATCTGAGCTCCAGGTGGGATTCGATTCCGGTTACTAGTCGGATGCTCTAACCACTGAGCTACAGGAGACTCTATGGTATCATCTGTGGGCCATGAACTACGAACTGGATTAAGCAGTCACGTAGAAATATGGTTTTGATAATAAAAATGAGACGTGCCAATTTATTAATGTATTTATCTGGCAGGTATATATACTAGAAGAAGGGCTGGACCTTCATCATCGTCTATTAACTAAAGTCCTGATACCATTCCATGAAAAAATGGCCTACCAATTTGCTAGGATGAAAGCTGATGTTACGGGAGAACCCTATGAAGAACCTAAGCCGGTACCTAAGTAGCTCTTTGTTTGCAATTCGTGGTTTCTTAACTTGCACTTAAAGAATAGTTTCTAACTCGTCCGTATACGTTTTTTTTCTTTCTTAGATACAATTAATCACCCCCACTATCCCTGAAGATTCTCCTATGAAATCAAAAGATAGAAAACTCAGTTTACCTCTCAGAAAGTAAGTATACATAATACTATGAGTAGAAAATTGTACCATATTCTTTGTCTTTCAAGTCTTGTGATTAAACGATGTGCTTTTTCGTGCTTCAGTTGTCATTGGTTTAGATCAATGGGCCATAACATAATTTTTGTACCCCCTTACCCCCGTTGAGGACCTCCGGAAATCCGGGGGATGAAGACTTGAAATTAACTGGAAATCCTAGGGCTATAAGTAAAAATGTCGCTGAAAATCCTGGGGTCAAGGAGAAGGGTCGGTTCACACAATGAAATAAGCATAAGTATAAGCAAATGAAAACAGAAAAATTTCCATTCCTTATGCTTATGCTTATTTCACTGTGTGAACAGGCCCGAAGGAAATGAAAATTCTTGGGGGGAGATAAGATAAAAAATAAATAATGGAAACGCGGTAACCTGGGGGGTCTTACGAAAATTGACCATTATCCGGGGGGTAAAGAGTTAGGTGGAAATCTTTGGGTGTAAAAAAGAAAACGAAAATAACCCAGTATTATTAACATGGCTAGTTTTAAAAATAAATATATTATTATCTTATTGCAAGTTGACTAATCCAGTATTTTTACCCTAGATCAAGTTCTCGTTCGACTGTGAGTGAAGGAAGTGGTGATTCACCACGTGATTCACGGCAAAGTTCATGGTACGATAGTTCTTCTCCTAACACACCTTCACCAAGTTCTGTAGTACAAAGAAAGGTATTAATATTGTTGTTTTTATCAAAATAAAATAAATAAAAAATGCCCTGCTCACCGACGAAGTTATTGTTGATCTTGATATTATTATCGTGGTTGTTGTAAGTTGTGGTAGTGGTTGTTGTTGTTGTTGTGGTTGTTGCATAGTTAAAGTGCCCCTTACCTCTGAGACAGTACTTTCAATACTGATTCTGAATGAAGTTGAATGATAAAATATTTTCTGATTTGGGTGATGCTCCTACGAGTTATTAAGGTTTGTACTTCCAATGTGTTATGACATGTCGTCAGGGAAGGCATTCGAGTGTATTTATTGTAGCTATTAACACTAAATGCTGGCTGTTGTGAGAGAACAAATTTAAAATAACCTTAACCTAATCCATGAGTAAAATAATGATGCTTTTTGAAAGCTATTTGTGTGAACCAGTTCAATTTTGTATATTTAATGAAGACTTCCCTGACGTCACACCATTAACATATAGGAAGTATAAACCTTCGTTTATACTTTCAAATCAAGAACTATTTTATCTTTCAACTTTTTACTTCATTTAGAATCAGTAAAGTATCCGTAGCCAATGATGGTAAAACAATAGTAAAACAAAAGATAACCAAGGTCTCGGTTGAAAAAGTGAACAAAGACATTAACAATAAGTTGTCTAATATTCTCCCTCTATTAAATATGACTTGGCACGGGATTCAATTTTCTATTTGTTAAATATTGCCTATTTTAGTGATATTTGACAGAAAAAGTAAATTGAATAGTAAAGTTGCTTCTTCGTATGTAACAATATATTATGCAACGATCTAATTAGAGTTTTGGGAGTATGACGTCATTGGCCAGTACCCTATCACGTGTCAGCATGTCGTCACTGGGCAGTAGTATGACGTCACTGACTGGTAGCATCGCATCCCTTGATACTTTAAGAGAGGTGGACGAAGAAGCTCCTCCACCTATACCAGAAAAGTTCACACGTCCACCATCTGACCCGATGGTTGGGCAGCGTAGTTTGAAATCAACTCCTCTCATACACGGGAGAAATTCCTTACCAGCAGCTATGATGTCATATAGAATGGACCAAGACGAGAATGGGTAAGTGTTCTCTAATCTAGAAGTATTTAATTTTTTATAACTACTTTATTGATAATGGATGATGCAAGACAAAAGGGTTTCAAATATTACGAGGATTAAATCTTATGTCTTGTAAGAAGAGCTATTATAGCCACAGGGAGCCCGGCTTTCTAGTTTGTTTATTTCCAACTTATATCAATGGTTTTCCTGTGGTTAGAGATCGTTTTACAGGGAATAAAACTATATTACTGAACAGTGGGTTTCCTGTGGTAAAGGATCGGTTAACAGGGTAATGTAACCTAAGCCGGTTACAGCTCAACGGCCGTTTTTATAGTATTAGTTTGTAACTGGATTAAAATTCGAATTAACGTATGTAACGTACTACTCTCTAGTAAACAGTAAGAAATCGAGTGACTCGAACGCTGATGCGTTACATGTGGTACTGTGTTACGACTACTCAGTTAAACCGGCTTAGGTTACATTACCCTGTAAACCGATTCCTTACCACAGCAAACCCACTGTTCAGTAATATAGTTTGATTCCCTGTAAAACGATCTCTAACCACAGGATATCCATTGATATAATTTGGAAATAAATAAACTAGGAAGCCGGGGCTCTGTTATAGCTACCGTCTTGTCATTTGATGTATTCAAGCATTGTCACTGGATGTGACCCGTTTTCAGGTCCTTATACTTTGATCAGTTGGCTCAGAGTGGAAGCCATTTGAGAGTAACGGTACCTGCGGAAGCCATTTGAGAGTAACGGTACCGAAGTTTCCCACATAAATTAGTTATTAAAGTTAGTTAGTTGAAGAGCTCATATTCATTTTAGCTAGATATTTACAGTATACTTTAAATACCTATTTGAGATTTGTTTGTGCAATATAAACACTCTAAAGGCCTGTTTATATGGAAGCGAGTAAGCACGCTTTACCGAGCTCTTGGTTAATCCTATATCTTTTTTTAAAAAATTGTTTATATGGAAAAGTGTGCTGGAATAATTTCTAAATAAACTGAAATAAACGAGCCACTGGCTTGCCACCATACAAACAAACCCTGATTCGATCTAGGCTCTGCTCCGTGGTCAGACATGAGTCGTATGGCGGCAGCCAGAGGCGCCTTTGTATACCTTCGACTCGGCCACGTTGAGCTGCGTCCCCCGCAGTTCAGCTACTAAGCTGCAAGTGGGGATGATTAGCCATTCCAAATTCCATACAAACAGGCCCTAGATAAATACGTCGTGATATTGACAACGCATTACCTTACCCTCTGTCTTTGCTTTAAAGATTTGATCTTACTTGAAATCTTGTTTAATTTATGTATTTTTCGATGTTACATTTCCACCCACTGCAGTGCTGATGTGTCTCCAGTTTTACCAAAGAAACAAAGATCTGCCAGTTCCATACTTACAACAGACAACGAAGAGTTACCAGACGCCCCTCCACCCCTCCCCCCTAGACAATCTATTGCTATCGACTCAACTTTCAGCACATATTCAAGTTCTGACGATGACACAGATACTCCTCTCGCTAGTCCTGTCCCAGATCTACCGCCCAAGAACAGAAATAGTTCTCATTTTAGTGATAACTCTGAAAATGAAGTTACACCATCCAATGTAAGTAGTGATTAGAACCATGTTTTGTACGATTGGCATTTTATCTTATTTTGGAGTTAACGTAAAACTCTCAGTTTTTTGGTGGTTTTTCTGTTTTTTAAAGCCTTATGTTCTCCGGCGAAAATGTGATCCAACATTGCAGATATTGTAGCGATGAAACACTTTGCATCATCCAAAATAATTCAGTATTTTGGCCGTGTTCGTAATACCTCCTTACGACTGTTGTGTACGACAAGAAAAAAGGTTAGCATTTTAAAACATGTTTTTGAAACCTTACAACAATCGTAAGTCATGACCTCAACAGATTTCAACAGATTGCATGCGACAGTTGTAGGGAAAAAGTTGAACCGCGTAAATCTCCCTTTTAATATCGATATCCTGGAGTTTTGTTGGGAGTTTGACACAGGAAGCCCGCGCCACATGAGTATTTTTATATGCACTTCCTTCTTAATTAAAGACCATTCCTTGTTATATTATAACTGTATACTCTTATTTCAAAAAAAACGTCGGCCGGAGATCTAAAATCTGAAATCTGAGACCGAAATGAATTGTGGGTTGTAAGCTGTGAATTTAAACTGTTTTGTGTTTTTAATTAGCAGTTCGCAACAAGTTGCTAGTAATATGCGAATATGTCACCACCTTTCAACGATGACTTTCGCTGGCGAATCGTTTGGCTTAGAGTATTTTTAGGCCACTCAGTGAAGGAAACAGTTCAACACCGTCGCATATCAGATTGCTCGGTTTAGAGAATTATTTGTAAATACCGCGCGACTGCAGATGTGAAACCTTTAAAAATAAGGCGTCCAATGGATTCAGTGGCTTTCACTGACAATGAGCATCCTGATAAAGAATTATCCAAGATAGCAAGAGATGTGAGCGAGTTAATGGGTAACTCATATGCTTATTCTTCAATACGTTATTTGAAAAGAAACGGTATTACGCGAAAAAAGGGTGATTTTATATAATTATCCTATAAATTCTTTATTAATTACTTTGAATTGTGCTTTGTGAAGACTTTATATTTATTCTTCATTTATAGTAAGCTCTATTCAATGACAATTATTGTTTACTTAGCTGAAAACCATTGCTGTGCAGCAGAGTGAGCGACTCAGGATTGACTTTATAGCCAATGTGGCGCAGTTAGAGCCTTAAGGCCCGTTTACACGAGCGATATTTGCAGTGCGATTGTCGCGCGACAAATATCGCTCGTGTAAACGAGCCTTTATATGTTTGTATTTCTTTGTAAGTGGGCTTGCAGCTGTTTCATCGTACAGAAAGAGACCTGAGTTCAGTTCCGTGAAGATTCGTAATTACTTTCTTTTGATTTAAATATCTTGTTATTATGGTACATCTAGTCTAAAATAGAAAGGTCGAAACATCGTTTAATTTCTTCTCGGTTTCAAAAGCCTCACAAAGCTTTTTCCCCAGATTGGATATGGTATTTTACTCCACGTGCTCCAAAATAACCAATTTTAAACCCATTTTCTTTGGCTGGTTTGAGCTCCTCCGCGCATTTCTCTAAGAGAAAGTCATTCACATCCCAGACTTCTTCATAAATTGGAAAACTGCAAACAGCAAAAAGCTAACTCTGCTTTTTTGTTTATTGTTTGTTTGTTTGTTTGTTTGTTTGTTTGTTTGTTTTTGCACTTAATACCTTTAAGGCTCGTTTACACGAGCGATATTTGCAGTGCGATTGTCGCGCGACAATCGCAGATATTTGAAACGCGATAATCGCCGGCTGTTTACACGAGCGATTTCCATGCTGCAACCAAATATCTGCGATTGTCGCGCGACAATCGCACTGCAAATATCGCTCGTTTAAATGGGCCTTTAGGTTTAGGTTCACCGTCGCCATACCTGACGCTGCGACAGTCGTGCGAATGCCATGGATTTTGAATTTATAATGAGTAAACACTAGGTCCCCACAATTCATTTCGGTCTCAGATTCCAGATTTTAGATCTCCGACCGACAACATTTTTTTGAAATAGGTGTATACTAAGTTACTTACCTATCTCTTTAGGTAACTACCGATGATCCATACAAATTCCCTATAGCTTTACCAAAGAAGCACACAAGCCCTTTATCATCACCTCAAGGATTTTCTCCTTCAAGCTTGCAAGATTTACCCCTCAACTTAAACGCTACATATCCACCTTCAGATCCTGTTGTTTTGCGAAGAAACAATTACGATAAGGTCATATCTCCGGTTTCTGATGAAGGTAGTTTGTTTTCCCCCACATCAAGCGAGTCTTCACGAGCTTCGATTGCATCCCCGGAAGGTTCTCTAACACCAGGTTCGTCCGATTTTTCGCCCGCGACGTCAACTTTAACGAGATCAACAAAGTTCGTTTACGATGACATAGAATCATCCGATCCTCAAAATCAAAAACCAGACTTAATGAACTTTTCACCAGAAGAGGATTTAATGCCAACTCAAGCTAGTAAGTCTTCTGTCAGCAAAAATTTATCGAACTCGTTTGAAAGTTCTCAGAATCCTGTTTCTTCGTCTGAAAGTGAAGAGGATTTTTGGAGTTTAACAGGTAATACAAATAACAATTGGGAAAACTTCGGTAATGATTTCCCAGAACCTTTCTCATTTCCTTCTTCTTCTTCGTTGAAATCGTGGTCAGTGTCATCTTCTACAACAGTGACAAAAACTAAAGTTGTTAATGGAAAAACGATATCGTCTAGTTCTTCTGAGACCTCTTATGATTCATCAAGGGGTCCTTCGACAACACGGCCATCCAGCGTGATGATATCAAGCATACTGTCGAATCCTCACCAATCTGCAGTGATATCTGAACTGGAGAGTGTTATGGGCGAGAGAAGAATGACTATGCCCGAGAGAATGTTTAAACCTACACCCATGCCTCGAAAAATAGGTTTAGATAAGAAGAGCACCAGCACTCCTGCTCTCTCGAGAAGCGACGGAAAACCGGGGAACGGGCAAGAAGAAGAAGAGAAACCAACGCGACCACTCGTTAAACCTCGTCATATAGTTGGTTTGAAAAGCCAAGAATCACCACCGCCCAGGCCACCTAAACCCTATACAACAAAACCAAAAGAGCGAGCACCTAATAAACTATTTTCAGTTAAACCCCAACAAGAGACAAAGAAAAATGAATCCTGATGATGAATATTCAGTCTTAATAATGGAAAGAGGTAACATTCGATCCTAGACAGTGATATATTCAAAGTAGAAAACCAGTCTCTATATTTTATGACAGTTGACAGTGATCCTCAAGGTCAAGTACCATTAGAAATGTGTTTCTCTTGTCATAAAGTTACATTTAGCATTCAAACGTATATGACCTACTATAGATACATAATATGTGATGTATTCTATGACACTTGGAGCAACATTTTAGGTATAGCAGGCGTCAAATACAAATAAGGCAGTTTCGTATGAGAGCTAAAAAATCACAGCCCGTCATGGATGATATCAATAAACCAATCACACGGTTAGTCACTGGTCATCCAATCAGAATCGCTTGTTGCCCGCGTTTTGTCACGTTTTGCGAAACATTGTGGCGGACACCAATAATGTTTCTGAGAAATATCAAAAAAATTTGTAGTGACCGCACCGAGCGCAAATATATTGCCATGTTTTGCCACGATAACTGCAACATTGCAGGACACTGTGTTGCCGCCACAGTGTGTCCCAGTTTTCCAGGTCCTTAAACCAATCATATGGGAAAGATCATTCAGTGTTTATCCAATCAAAATGCTGAGAAATTTTAGTACCATGAATGCAAGTAAAGTGCACCGAGAGGTTTTTACAGCCGGTCTAAAAACTAAATCTGCTCTATTGGCCACTGATACCCGTCATTAATCAGTGGTTACGGGTCACACAGTTAATTATAGCACCAGGGGAAATACTCATTATTTTTAGTAATCAATTTTAGATACTGCAATCAGTAATCCAGCTACCTTGGTTGATCGAAAAGATTAGGGAAGCTTGGTTGGCAAAGCGGAGAGAGCCATCGTATCTCATCGATGTGACCGGTGCTCGAGTCGGCTCGGAGTCATAATTATGTGAATAGAATTGTTTGTTGATTCTCTCCCTTGCTTCGAGGGTTTTCTCTGGGTTCTCCGGTTTTCCTCCCTCCGTAAAAATCAATAGGTATAAATTCGAACTTGATATCATGAGGCCCTATGAAACCAGCCTATGGCTGTATGGGTTACCTCCAAATTAAAGCTTTTAGTTTGTGGACGATATACAGTCAATTAAAAAAACGTTGTCGTCGACGGGCTTCAGGTCTACGCGACTTGACCGAAAGGGAGCAGGTAAATCTTTGAAGTAGCTAATTATGCAGAATTTAGTTCTTTGGTAGAGCTTGGGTAATAATAATTCATCGTTAAATCTTTGTTTGCGCGTTCTTAAGAAAGGAAAACAAGAGTCACTACAGCTCGTGTTCTGTGATGGATACCGAATTTACAACAACAAGCGCCCCGGAGCTTATTAAATTTTTCACGTCTAAAACGGAGCGCTTATTCGGGTTTCTCGACTTTCGAAAGTGTCGATTCATTTAAAGATTACCAAGGACATATGGTCTTCACTGAAAGCCCTGGGCATATTGAATGCTGTATGCATTTATCCGCTTCGTTGATTTCAACCCATGCTCCTTTTCGGTCCAGTCGCGTAGACTTGGAGCTTGTCGACGACAAGGTTTTTTGAATTGACCTCTTTACCTTCGTATGTAAATTGCCCATTTCAAACCCCGTGATGTAAACATGGAATTGTTTCTTAAGGTGGTGTTACACGGGGCAACTTGCAACGCCGATTTTCCTCGCAACGCTGTTGCACCATTTGTGTGTCGAT
>JANTNT010156193.1:0-10322 GCA_024752375.1 Entacmaea quadricolor
GTACTTGGTGTCCCTCCGATATTGCTTAATTGGTGTGCCGATTTCCTTCAAGAACGTAATCTTCGTGTAAAATTAGGCCAAGTAAAATCAACATGGCATCAGATAACTGGATCAGTTCCTCAGGGTACTAAATTGGGTCCAATTTTCTTTTTAATCATGATTAATGACCTTGAATCTCATCTTCCAATGTATAAATACGTTGACGACTGTACCGTTTATGAAATTGTTTCAAGATCATCTACTTCGTCACTTCAAACCTGCCTTGACAATATTTCTCAATGGACTGACTACAACAACATGCGATTAAATGTCAAAAAAACGAAAGAGCTCCGCATATCTTTTACCAAGCGCCCTTTACCATTACAAAATCTTTATTCAGCTGAATCTGAAATCGAGGTTGTTAACCACTTTAAACTCCTTGGTGTGTCCATCTCATCAAACTTGACTTGGAACACTCACATTAACGATATTTGCAACAAGTCAAGTAAACGCTTATATGCTCTACGTATTCTCAAACGCTCTGGTGCTCCACCAAATGATCTCATATCTGTTTATTGTGCTTTTATCCGACCTGTCCTTGAGTATGCCTGTCAAGTGTGGCACTTTTCGTTACCACAGTACCTTGTTGATCAAATTGAGTCGGTCCAACGTCGCGCACTACGGATTGCTCTACCTGATCTATCATACGATAATGCACTTGAACTCACCAACCTCGATACGCTTAAACAACGTAGACAAGCACAGTGTAAAAGATTTTACAAGAACGTTCTCGTTCAAAATGACAACAAGTTAAGTGATCTTTTACCAGAATCTAAACAACACAGATACAGTCTCAGAAATCCACGCAATTTTGATATATTTCAATGCAGAACAGAACGTTATAAAAATAGTTTCATTCCTAGTTGTATAAATAGTTGGGATTGTATGGACACGTAAAATCGTTTTAGGATAGTTTGGGATCTTGTAAATTCATAATCGTCTTACCGTATAATTTTATATTCTCTTTTTTTAAAATACGATCTGACTCATGTTCTTATTCCGTAAACGCTTTTATCATTTTTATTGTATTTTCCATGTTCAACTTTTTTATTAATTGTATATATCTTATACTTTATCCTCTAATTGTAAATATCAAGTTTTTCAAACTTATTAGTTTGCCATTGATATATTATTAAACCATTAAACCATTTTTTTTCAAAATGCCAGTTGGATGCGAAAGACAACACAAGCAAAGACAGTATTATTCAGACATTTTTCCCATAAGAGCACATTCTGAAGACCGATCACTCTCCGAAAAATAAGACCACAAACATGATAATATCCGCAAATGCTAGTCCATCATATGTAGTTTTCATCCTCTTTCAAAATCTTCCATAGATTGTTCTTTAATTCTTAGATCGTTGACCAGAATAACCACAGAGCGCGCATACAAAACAAAATGGCGTACAAATTCTCTTTCATTCTAATTTATATGCGCATGCGCAGACAAAATGCCTATATGTTTTATGTGATATTTACTTCTACCTCTTAGGTTGTAGGGATTGTCTTCACATTTAAGTAGAATACTTTCCATGATCTTAGGAATTAAGTTGTTATAAACCTTATAAGCAAACTTCATTCAACCTAACTTATACGTTCTAAAGAGAGTTTGCCAACCTATTTTACTTAGTAATTGATCACTTGATTGGTCATAAGAAAATTTATAAATAATCTTTGCAGCTCTTGCGTGCAATTTTTCTAAACTACGAAATTAATTTTTCACTGTTTGATGAGCTTCCCCAAACAGGTAGTGCGTAAGTAACGGATAGAAATATAACTTTAAAGTAAAGATCTTTTAGTAAGTTCGACGGTAGAAAATAATTTCTTTTCAATAAATTCAGCTTATTAAGGAATCCTCTCTTTACTTCATTCAGGTGTAGCGCCCACTTTAGTTTGTTTTCCACGATAACCCCCAAAATTCTTGTATTGTTTACCCTATTAACCAGGCGAATGGCAGTTGTGACACTCTTGAATCATGCCAGCATAGAAACCTCTGACATCAAAGCCAGCAACTTGACAAGAAGCTGGAATTGCTTGTTTCAAATACATTGTCAATGTCCGAGAACCGCTAGCTATTCCTGGACAACCATCCAGGGTGTCTCTCGTCGACAAGATAGAATCATCCCGAATTGGGAGAAGAAATCGATCAAAAGTTGATCCTCTAGCTCATGGGGAAATTTATGTACTTTAACATATTTCTTCCTCTGGTTCCATCTGTTGAATATAATCGAAACACCATTAAGCACCCCAGCAGGGAAAACAATAGCTTTGTCAGCTTGACTCACTGTAAATGTCGCTGTAAACTTTTGTACGCTCATCTGTTGAAAACGCTGTAAACCTTCCAACACATCAACAGATTTCAAATAATTCACGATTTCTGAAGGCGTTGTCTTCTTAGGGACTTCGATATCGATGCTTAAAGGTCTTGAATAACGGACAGTCATGGTATCTTGAAAACAGCTGTATTGGCCTATATTGGGCATCGTCAGCACGGTGTATCTAGCGAACTGGCTGGATTCCAAAAAACGTATATAAGAAGAAATAGGCAGTTAAGCCATGTGGGAAAGACACAAAAAACGTATAAACAAGCGTAATAGGTAAATTAAAGTTCGCTAGATACACCGTGCTGACGAGCTCCAATAGGCCGAAACAGCTTTCCACGGTTTCTAGTCGAACTGGCTCTCTATCATATGACTAGAAGTTGTCAAAAGCCTTAGTGTAGTCTTTTTCCGTCAATATACGTTACAAGGCTCGTAATTTATCTATTACGCTTACTTATATGATTTTTGAGCGTATCCCCCACATGGCTTAACTGCCTATTTCTTCTTACATACTGATAATTGAAGGTGGATGCACAAAACAGGTAAAATATTTCAAATATGTTATAAAACAAATATCTTGTTTCTATAGTTTTTCATTGTTTTGGGATAATTTCTTTTTCTTTTTGTCATTTCTTATTAAAACAAAAATATTTTTATACTGTTATAGCATTGTAGCAACTTCTGTATTAGCATTACTATAGTTAATGTGGGCTATGGCTGTAACATGTGTATTGAAGGCTTATAATAGAGGAGTATGTGAATGTTCTAGCACTCAAATACACACCAGCCCAAGTATGAAAGATGACATTAATTAACAATAATGGCTTTGCACAGGAGGTCAATTCCTAAAGAAAACAATACAGGGATAAAAGATGGCGTTACTGGAGATAACTGGGACCTGAGGATTCTGAAAGGGCACATGAGGAAAGAGGTTCAAAATGAGGATTTGCACCTGTTTGCATCCAGTCTTATTGGTAACAGGGTCAGTTTTAACCACCTGCCAAATGATCGTCCAAAGTATCCTTTGCGGCACTTTAGCAGACTGAACTTTATCTTGAATAACGAGTGGAAGAATTATGCACAGTGTACATAAATGATTATAGGGAGAATTTTTCTTGAATTTTTCCCTAAATTCAGGTTTTTGAAAGCTGTAATTCCTGACAACATTCTCCATAAATATAGTATTGAGATGTCTCAGAAAACAAATGCTTATGAAAAAAAGTATGCAGATTGTGTTTTGGTTTTAGAAACATATGAAAGATGGATTGTAGTGATATATCATGAAGCAGGATTACTTCTCCAACATCCCCATGTTGATAATCCTCCCTTACCTGGAAATGCTGCTGCACCTGGTCAAACTAAGAGCCACATGGAAGATATTTAAAATGATGAAATGAAGGACATGAAATTTCCCTTTTGTGGTGACCAGCTTACAGATTTGTTGGGGCTAAAGACTTATAGCTGGTTCACACACTCCCTCTGACCGCTTCGAACACTGTACTCCTTTCAAGCCAGTTATGTGGCATATAAGAGCTTCACTTCTGCATTATTCATATTCACCTCTTCACAAGGCAGATTCTGTCATTAAAGTTGGTGTCCTTAAGTACTTTAGAGAAAAGTTTAATCGTCAAAATTCTAAGCCAGCGAAAGTATTTGATTCATTTGAAGGAAGCGAGGGATTATTTTTGAGCATGGGTAGAGCTGACATTGTGGTTGCAGCCATGAAGTTCTTTGGTATGGCTACAGTGAAAGACTGCCTGTATCTAATCTTGTGTTAGTATTTAAATCATTGGGAGCATACAGCAAATATGCAATTGAGATGTTTGTAAGTATTGCTCAAATTGAATGTATTTTAACACCAAGACTTTCAGATTAGTTCAAATGGGGATTCTTTGTAAACTGGTGGGGAGGGGCTGGCAAGAACATGAAAGATGATTTCGAACGACAAATTAGCAACTGGATAAGTAAAGTCATTGTTCAAAGAATGGGGGAAAACAAAACAATCCAATCCATCAGTAAGATATGCAAAGCTGTATATGGTAAAAAAAAGGTGACAGAAAGATTTGATGAGTCTGTTGGGATTCCGAGAGATCAGTGCAGCATACCAGCCGAGAGGCCCTATCAGATGAAAAAGAAATGATTGCTGACCTTCTCCAACTACAGCCTTTTGAATAAAAAGGGCACATGCAAACTTCCCAGATATCAGAAGATATCCACTATATAGGTGAATTGCATATTTGGTTGGAAAGACACAAACTGGAGCTTTATAATAATTAATCAAAGACATATTTAAAGTAGGTTTTCAAGAACTATTGTACAGTGTATATCTTATATCAATGTAACACCTTTATCAAATTGTCCCACAAAACTCTGCACTAAGTTGTACAGATTTTGGGAGTTGGTTTTTATTTAATTATTAAAAGTGCATTTTTTGTCTTTTGAACAAAATATGGAATTCCCCTATATCCAAATAATCTAAATTTGTTCGTATTTGCAGTCAGGTTTCATAAAAGAGGAAAATGGAATGTTTTCTGCTGGCTATGAAGATTTTTTCTGAAGATGGTTTGACTGTTGATCAACAGCTTTTTGTCAATTATAACAAGAAACATAGCCCATATGGCTTTTAATCCTTCAAGTGCACATGCCAGTTCATTGTTCGGTAGGCATCTGGTTAAGTCATACAAATAATGTTAGTGGACATCAAGATTCTGATATCTTCCTGGGAAGCTTGCATGTGAGCCTAAAAGATATCATTTATTTTTTTGGGTCAAATGAATATTCAAACCAGTTCAATAATTACGGTTTATTTCACTAAAGTTTGACAATAAGGTTTATTAATTTCAAATTAAATTAACATGGTTGGTGACGTGGTGGATCCACGGTGCTGTATGGCAGCTATTTTTGGAACTGGCCCATTTGAAAAAAATTGGGTTCACCACTGAATTTCTTAGATAATTTAGAGCACCAATTCAGATAATATCAGAAATTGTCCATCAAAACTGGAAGGGATGAGAGGAATCTTAGAAATGGATTGAGATTTGCCAATTCCATAAACCATGGTGTTCAAATAGATCTGATTAGGTTTCTATAACCTCAATGGAATCAATAATACTATCAAGATCTGTTTCTATTGGCAAAAAAAGTTCCACATATGAAATGCATTTGTTTATCTTGTAGGGCAAGTTCAACCCCAATGATTTCTTTCAAAATTGTCCTGTTTTCATGAGAAAGTACCAAACCTTTATTCTCGTGTAAAATGAGGCTGGTTTTTTTTTTTTTGTGCCTTTAAAACTCCCATCACAAAGATGGTATAGTGAAGTAAATTGCACCGAATGGTTGCATAGTTTTAGCTCTCTACTTTTAGTTTGTCTCTTATATTGTTTAAGTGATAGATACAATATAAGATACCACATTGTTGCAAATATTGTATCTATTACTTATCAAATGTTTAGGTTAGTTCTTTTATGTTGTACATTTTTTTAAAAGAAACATTTAAGTGTGACTGAGAAAATCCATGTTAAAGTTTATGCACATTAGGACGATTTTGTATCTGATTTACAAATCCTCTTCACCCTTGTGATTTCTATTGTGTTATCCTCATTAATTATTCATAAATTTGATAATGCTATTTATCCATCGGATATTGTCTCTTAAGCTGATTATCTTTTAATGATGTATTATTATTCAAGAAATTTTTTGATGTCACTCAATTTGTCGTGGATATGTTCTACTTGCTGGATCATCACAGATCAAACCTCTCCCTAAAACTTTATGGAGATCGCTTATAGACCTTGGATTGTTACAAAGGTTCAGAGGAAGACAAAAACGCTCTGAAAACACTGTTAGTCATCAAATTAAACCTATATTAGGACGTGGAAAAAGAAAAAAATGATTGCTTTCAAATCGACAGGGTCAATGATGCAGAACGAAGGCCCAGAATCGCCGCCTGCTGAAAAACGTTCTAAAATTAAAAAAATAAATAGCAACAATGGTCTAAATTTTTCGTGCGTTAATGCACAGTCTTTACGAAACAAAGTTCCAGACATGGTCGTCCATATTGTGAATGAAAACATTGACATTTGTACTTTCACTGCGACCTGGCTTAGAGACTACGACAGTAAGTTTCGCTGGTTTGTCAACACAGGGTTATTATTTTAGGAATTTCCCTCGCTAATCTCATAGACGCGGAGAAGGCACTGGCATCATGTTTAGAGAGTCTATTGACGTTAAGTTAAATGATGGTAAGGAGATGCGATCTTTTGAGTTTTCCGAATGGAGAGTTCGTATTAACCAGTATGTTATCAAGGTTGTATGCGTATATCGTCCACCCTACTCTGAGGCTCATCCTATTTCTACAAAAATCTTTTTTGAAGAATTCTCGCTGTATCTCAAGAATATTGTTTTGGCTCCAGAATTCTACTGATAACTGGCGATTTTAATCTCCATTTGGACTATCCATAGTGATGCCCAACTTTTCTCTGACCTGATGGATACCTTTGGCCTAATACAACACGTCAATGTGCCAACCCATTCTTCAGGTCATTTTCTTGACATTATCATAACAAGATCACACAACGACATCAATTTATCATCTCTTCGATGTTCTAGTGCCCTGTCTGATCATTCTTTTATAGAGTGTATATTGGAAATACCGCGCCCTCACCTAATAGTCGACGAGGTCCATTTTCGCAAATTCATGAACATTAATATGGATTATTTTAAAGCTGATATTGCTTCGTCTGAGGTCTGTCAAAATACCTGCAATAATGTAATCGAGTTCTCAGCGTCCTTTAACATGCTCCACCACAGTCTAGAACTATGATATAGAGACCTAGGGTGCCATGGTTTAATGACAGTCTACAGCAGCATAAAGCGAAGCGTAGGAGATTGAAAAAAAAGAATGTTACGTACTGGGCTTTCTGAAGATATCGTAGCATATCGCAAAATGCGTTGCACCTATTCCAAGCTGTTGGAAGCGTCCACGACGAAATACTATTCTGATTCTGTTGAGGAGTGTAATGGTGATCCGAGAAAGTTGTTTCGAGTTGTCAACTCCCTGTGTAGTAACAATCGTGAAGATCTATTGCCACCTTATGATGATCTTTGCTCCTTGAGCAATGATTTTGGTGAGTTTTTCGTAAGGAAGATTGATCTTATCCAGGAAGATATAGAAAAAAATCAGCGTTACAGCTCCTCAAACACAATTTTCTACTCCCAAAAACAAGCAAGTGACTTTTGAATCCATCAGAGGAAGATGTTCATGGCATCATTATGTCTTCCTCCAATACTTCATGTCTGCTGGATCCCATCCCTACATTGCTATTAAAACAATGCTGTGACTTCTTAATACCTACCATTACGCAAATGATCCGGTTATCTCTAAGGGATGGTATTGTTCATGATTGCTGGAAAATCGCCCTGGTAAGACCATTGTCACAGGGATTTAGTGGGAGGGATAGGGGGAACACAAAACACTAGTGCCCAGTGTTCGGGGGAACACAAAACTCGAGAGAACTTAAATCTCTGTGACACCATTGCTAAAGAAACAGGGTCTTGATCCGGAGTTTAAAAACTTTAGGCCTGTTAGTAATTTACCTTTTATTGCTAAAGCTGTCGAAAAAGCTGTAATTGCTCAGCTTGTCGATCATTGTATCTTAAACGGCATACTCCTGGAAAACAGTCTTCTTATCTTAGATTTCACTCTACAGAAACGGCCCTTTTGAAAGTCCAAAATGACATCCTGGCCGTCATGGATAGACAAGAGGTTACGCTGCTTATTTTGTTAGACATGAGCGCAGCATTCGATACAATAGATCATGACCTATTCTTGAATGTGTTAGATTTTGAATTTGGAATTTGTGGTGTGGTTAAAGGTTGGATTGAACCTTTTTTATCATCAAGACAGCAGCGAATTATGGTTAAGAATCATCTATCTGACAGTCTCTCAATCTAAAGTCTGGTGTGCTTCATGCAGCTGCCTTGGGCCTGTGTTGTTTCTGCTTTATGCCTCTGGTTTATTCAAGATCGTTGCTAAGCACTTACCTGATGTTCACACTTACGCAGACGACACACAGCTATATATGTCGCTTAAACCTGGATCAACGCATGACGCACTAGAAGCTCTTCAAAATTGCATTGCTGAAGTTCGTGCATGGCTACTGTCATATCGACTCCTTATAAATGACTCAAAGACTGAGGTACTGCTAGTAGGATCTCGTCAACAGTTATTGAAGATCAATATTGAATGTATCAAGGTTGGTAAGTCTATCATCAAACCGACTGAAAGTTTACGTAATCTCGGTGTAAGGTTTGACCGTTACATGTCCATGAGTGATCACATTAGTAAAAAATGCAAAAAAGCTTTCTTTGGTCTATACAACATCAGACAGATTAGGAAATACCTATCAACAGACGCAACTAAAATGTTGGTCAATGCTTTGGTCACTTGTCACTTGGATTATTGCAATTCCCTGTTGTTCGGCGTTCCTGATTATCAGATTCAACGACTTCAGCGCGTTCTCAATGCGGCAGCTCGTGTTGTGTGTCTTGTTCCTAAATACAGCCACATCACTCCAGTGCTGAGAGACTTACACTGATTACCGGTGAAGTATTGTATTATGATTAAGATACTCCTTCTAGTCTATAAAGTACAGCAGAGAATGCCCCTGTATATTTGATGTCACTCTTAAAGCCGAAAGCTGCTAGTCGCTACAATCTAAGAAATCAGGACAAATTTCTGCAGGTCCCTAATACCAAGTGCAAGACCTTTGGACACAGGGCTTTCTTCAAAGCTGGCCCAACACTATGGAACAATCTTCCACTGGACATTAGAAGACAAATGAACATTGACACATTTAAACGTGAACTTAAAACGTATTTATTTAAATTAGCTTTTGACAATTGTGATCACTTTTATTTCTATTCATTGTGTAGATAGCGCTATAGAATATTTATTAGTTTTAGCGCTTTATAAATTATTATTATTATTATTATTATTATTATTATTATTATTATTATTAATATACTATTCTCTCCAGTTTTGGGGTGTTCTACTGAGTTTAGCTAATTATGTCTCAGCCACTCCCCTCAGCTCAGAGACACACCACTTTCCGTAACAGGTGGGCAGTTCCAAGGATGGCCGACAACTGTAAACTTCCTACGAATTCAGGTACACCTAGCATTCCATAAAAGGTATTAGCTCTTTTTGATATGCTTCCAAGAGCACCAATAACGATAGGTATTACTGTTATTATAAGTATTATTGTTATTATAGGTATTATTGTTATTATAGGTATTATTGTTATTATAGGTATTATTGTTATTATTATTATTATTATTATTATTATTATTGTTATTGTTATTGTTATTATTATTATTATGGCGGTGATCGTATTCCTCCAAGTTGGTGCCTCTGGATATCCTTTTTTAAGGGAGTTCCACTGTGACCAACCGTATTAGAAATGAACAAATTTGGACTTTCTGGAGACTTTTTTCCTTTTGTAGAGGAGATGACCTCTCGTAATAAGAGACTAGGTTCTGGAAGGGCAGACGAGTCTTGGGTTGCAATGAGCAACACCAATGATACTGAAAGAGCTTCTGTAGAAGCTAATCAGGGACCAGTAATGAAGGAGCTCTTTTAGGAGCTAACAAGGGGCAGGCCAATTTTGTCAGTTGTTCAGGTGATGGACGACGAAAAGGTGGGAAGAGGGGTAAAGGTAAGGATTGTGGTCTCTTGAGGAGAGAAAGGTGTTGTGGGAGTGTTTTGTTCGAAGTGGTAAAAAGAGGTCGGTTGGATATGTAAAGAAGATTAAGGATTTGTGGTGTGAAAGAGGATTGAGTGTGAGGGAGGTGCCTAGTTTGTTGTCGCAACTGAAGGTGATTGAGAATGGGTTGTTGACAATGATGGAGAGGGATGAGATTGCGAAGAGGGTTGAGGATGAGGATGAGGTAGATATTGAGGGT
>JANTNT010156415.1:0-10320 GCA_024752375.1 Entacmaea quadricolor
TCTCCTTCGACAAATTACCTGCCAATTATGCTAATTTACCTAGTGTCTTGATTTTTTTTAACAACTTCTGTCATTTTAGCATATTTAAAATTGGTATTCCTTAGCTTTTCCAGGCCTTGAAGATATCATGACAATAGAACCTTAAATGTATAATTCACTGTGGTCTTACTTCCACACGGTCCTCAGTTGTTCCTTATTTCAAAGATCAATAGCGTTTTCACTGTTCCTTACATATTTTCACGTTACCTTTTACATATATACTTGATTATGCACCCTCAGATTTACTTGTACTCGCTACAAAGTCTTCAAAGATGGCGGACATTAACGGGAAGAGCTCTGACTGTCACTCTAAAATTTGTAAAAGAACTTCTTAAAACTGAGGAAGACATTTATAACGCCTTGCTAAAGATGCTAAATGATGGATTTAATAAAAACTTCTGTCATTTTAGCATATTTAAGATTGGTATTCCTTAGCTTATCCTGGCCTTGAAGATATCATGACAATAGAACCTTAAATGTATAATTCACTGTGGTCTTACTTCCACACGGTCCTCAGTTCCTTATTTCAAAGATCGATAGCGTTTTCACTGTTCCTTACATTTTTTGAGGTTACTTTTTACATATGTCGGAACGGAAGTGACGTAAATTGCGTGATGTAACAAGGGACCATGAGAGCAGCGATGAGAGGAGAGGAGAGGAGAGAAGATTCGTGTGAGAGAGAAAGGCCTTTGTGTTTGAGAAATAAAAATCGAGAGAAAAGCTTATAATTTGTCGTGAATCGTCCCGACAAACAGTGGCGACCCCGCCAGGACACGAAGTCAACCTGTGAGTATTGAGAGCTGGAGGAATCTGTGAGCTAAACGATCGTCTATTTGAACTTGTAAACAAGCATGCTGGAACTCAAAAACCTACAAAAGAAGATAGATGCGAAGCTGAGAATGCTAGAATTCACTACCGAAGATATGAAGAAAGAAGTCGAGAGCAAAGATGTGAAGGCTATAGACAGACACGGTAAGGTTTTAGAATCGATTCTTGAGAAAACACACGAACTACCCATTCATCTCATTTTAGGAGCCAGTGAGTGCTCAAAAATCAAGACAGATACCAAGCCAAGGATTGGACAGCAAGGTGATCCTATCGCAGAACTCACCATGTTTGGAGGGGTGATGATGTCATCGGGTAAAGAGGCGAACCTAGATAATTCCTACTTCACAAGAACGTCAGCAGCAGACTATGAGCAGCTTTGTAGTCTAGATGTATTATGTCTAAGAGACAGACCAGATGGCGACCAACAGGTAGTATACGAAGAATTCAAGGAGCAATTAACCCAGAACGATGAGGGATGGTACGAGACTGGTCTACTTTGGAAGCGAGGTCATGATCGCCTCCCAAACAACGAGAGTGGCAGTCGAAGACGTTTGGAAAATTTTCTAAAGAAGCTACAAAAGGAACCAACTAATATAACACATAATATAACAAGATCTGCGAGTCCTTCTTCGTTCGTAGGTCTAAGACATCTTTTAAAGTAAATCTTTTCCATTTTGTAAAGATCCTTGAACTTTAACCAATCTTTCTGACATGCCTCTGGAATGGGGTTGTCCCAATCGAGTTGCGGGTGGTTGATCCAAAGCTTTCTCATGATTTTTGCTCTACTGTAAAAGGACATGCTAAACCTAGGGGATCGTAAATGCAATTGATCTGTAATAGCACTATTCGTTTTGTTAGATGGGTTGGTATTCTTTGCGGGATATCTTCCAAAGTTAGATCACGTTCCAAGTGTACCTTTTTTCGTTTTGGAGAAAAATTCAACTTAATCTCAAAATACCAGACTGCCTTCAACTGGACTCCATAATACGCCAAGGAATTTTTCTTTGCCTGTAGATGTTGGGTCAACCGGAGCTGCTTTCTGGTGTTAACATGTGAAGTCGTCTAACACTTAATAAAGAAAGAAGGACTTAACTCTTCAGTAATCTTGATAGGGGTTTAAGCTTCTTCATCGTAAATGCCGTCGATAATATTATCCATGTAAGTATTGTCTTTAATTGTTTTTGCAGCTTTCAGATAGAATTCCTGACTCATCTTTGCTGTCTTTCCTAAGGCTATAGTAGCAATAGCACCAGATGGTTTATCACCAAAAGAAACTCTTTGCCTCCCGATCTTTGATCTCCAAGTCTCTCCATAAGAAACGATGGTAATGTTGTTCCACTAGCCCAATTTTGACAGATTGACTTTTTTTTGATATCTTCCATAATTGCCACCTCGCACTCTCTAAATCGCAAAAGTACTGCTAACAGACTATTTAGGTCTGTTCCTTTTGCCCGATAGTCATTCAACGTGACCCATGTAGTTGGCACTTGCGTTAAATGATTTAACAATGTCGTCGATGCTAACGTGAAATTCAGAGATAAAGGGGACTATACATGTATGTAGTTGTATAACATGATTAATAATAGTTGATTAGAAAAAAAGAATTCCATGAACAAGTTTACAGGCGAGACACCTGTTACTCTTGCTGCTCTGCTTTCTGGCAAATCACCTTAAAAACAGTTGAACTTCAGTTACGCATTGAAAAGGAGATTATACATATATTTAGGTGTATTACTTTATGATTTTGATCATTAATTTGTTGTGTTAGTAATAATAATTGATTAGAAAAAAAGAATTCCAAGAGCAAGTTTACTGGCGAGACACCTGTAAATCTTGCTACTTTGCTTTCTGGCGAATCACCTTATGCGGGACATCGCGCACGAATCACAGGAAATAGGTCGCGAGCGCACTTCCTCTGAGGCCTGTGATATGTGCCATACC
Source organism: Entacmaea quadricolor (assembly GCA_024752375.1). NCBI lineage: Eukaryota > Metazoa > Cnidaria > Anthozoa > Actiniaria > Actiniidae > Entacmaea > Entacmaea quadricolor. The sequence continues at coordinate 2,809 of JANTNT010156415.1, forward strand.
TTTTTTTCATAGTAAGGTGTCACCAGTAGGAATACAGCTTTACTAATTTGTGCTTTGGAGTATATTTGTTTATGGGAACTAGTCCGATGAGCACTTGACACTAAAAGGAGACTAATAAAATGTGGAGGCTTATTCTTACTGTCTATATAAATGCATAGCATATAAGAATATAAAACGCATGTATTGGTTAATACACACATTCCTTATAGATATTGACAGTATGCCACAAGCTAATATAAAATAATTATATAAAATTTGCCATTTAAATCCATCGATCAAATGAATATTTTTCCACCTGAGTGAACGTCCATTGTGCTTAAAGGGGGTACTTGGACGAAAATTGTTCAAAATTTGAACTCAAAATTATTGACCTACTCCATCATAACTTGATTACCTCAACTACAACTTGTGAAAATCATTATTTCAAATTCAAAAAGGAAGGTTGAAAATTTAGCCGTTTTTCAACCGTTCGCCATTAATTTTTGTAAACATCTTAACGGCTCCTGTGGAATGGGTCGAGTGAGGGCTGTGACGTCATTTACTCAACCACGTCTGCTTGAAACTACATTTTCCAGTGATCACTTTAGTTCATAGAGCCTTCATAAAAAGAAATATTTTAAGCAAAAGCGCTTAAAAATCATGGTAAATCCTCAATTGAAATGGAAAAAAGTTTATAGAAACTGTGCACCAGTCAGTCAGGTTAATTTTCTTGTGTTTTTTTGTTTGTTTGTTTGCTTGTGTTATGTTGTATTGATAAGTTTTTTTGGTTTTTGGTGAGAAGCGTTGCATAGATGTAACAACAACCAAAGCACATACATTTTGGCGATCTCTATGCTTCGAAGTAATAGATCAAACACGAGAGAGTGTTTCATCAGTGTATCAAGACACCAAGAAGCGGTTGAAAAAACGAGGCAAAGCCAACTGATTTTCTATGTTTTGTCATTAATTATTCATGAATTTTTGATGTTCTATTTAAAGTTTAAGTGAGTCAATCAAGAACCTTTCAAGGGGTTTTTCAAGTCGTCAAGACATTGTCTACAGTCAATTTTGGTTGTTCATACTTTACACTGACTGGCTGTTTCGTAAACTTAAATTGATTAAGTATATTATAAGACTCATTATATTAGCTCAAAGTGGTCATCGTCGTCGTCGTCATCGTCAATGCCTAAACTACAGCATCGTACTGTTGATGACGGTTTGGTGCCTTAATTCTTAGTGCGCCATCTATTGTTCCTGTTTGCGCTCAAGAACTACGGCGAACATAGATTTCTGTCGGATGGCCTTTGACTTGGTGGAAATAGTACCACACACAAACACTCTTCATTCTTTAATCCGCCATAATGCATGCTATCCAATTTCCGAGCGGAGACTGGGTAAAACACAGGTAACCTAATAAAACAAAACAACAAATCTAAGTCTAAATAAACGTCTTTAAACTAACAATGTTCCTTTTCTGTCCCGTCGTGGAATGTAGATATACATGTTGCTGTTTCTGCCTAGGTAGTTGTAAATTTAATAAAATCATTCCTGTTTCCATATAATACATTGACTACGTTGTCAAATGCTTCAGATGAAGTAGTTCGTCCTACGTTCATAGCAATGCCTGTGTTTTCAAATGATCCTCCGTGTGCAAAACAATAGAGCCCATTGGCTAATACCTTCTCAGCTGGGATACAGTTCCTCAGTCTTGTATTTTCTTTGCATTTCAACACAAAGCATAGTCAATAAGGCGTCAAATGTATTTCGACGCATTTTCGACTGATCTTCACTCACAGTAACTGCCACTGAGTAAACTGAAGCATTTGTACAAGAAAAAATACAAGCAATAGTACGTCTAGGTAACATGTTGGTGATAACCGCGGGAATCACATGTAAACACAAGATTTGCAGTGAACACAGAACTTGTCTAATTTCATAAGATTGACGTTTTGTGGTTTGCTACTAGAGCAGACGTGTATTACTAAACCAAAATTACGTTGGGACAAATGCTGCTGGCAAGGCTTCTTGTAGAGCTGTATAAATTTCGTTAGTCAAGTGCGAATGTAAGTGAAATGTAAAGTGTATATCAATAAAATTGGGCGATATAACCATGATCCCCTTTGGACTGAAATTTTAACTTAGTCTCTAACCGCCAGATGAGTGTTAGCATTAGAACAAAATTGAATTTTGAAATTTTCGCAAATTGGAATTTCTTGGACATACCCGAACTTAAGAGCACAAACTAAGGATTACAACAACAGGACGTGTTAAAACAAATTTGAATTGAGTATGATCAACCATACAAACGCTTCACGCAATAAACTGTAAAAAGTATCACACTGACCTTTAGAAATGTCTTTCAGTAGTGACCGACAGGAATTCATGAGTGAAGTAGGAGCAGTTGACGTGGATCCCAAAGAAAGGTGATTGTAATGAACAGTCGAGGGAATTTTCGCTTGCAGTGCCTGCTAATTTAAGCAAACACTTCACTGAAATGTGCCAATACTGGCTGAAATGATCCGTTTTCACTGGATGTTATCCGTTCTGAAAAGCGAAGCAGAATTAAACGTAGGGCTTCGTTGTGAATACTGAACTACAGGAAATCCCTGGACTGCATTAACTGTGCTTTCAGGTGAGAGAAAGAATCAATGGAACATAGGGGAGCACACTTGATGTTGAATAAGACTACAGCATGTAGAGATCGAACTGAATAGCAGGGGAGCTAAGTGGCGAGGTACATAAGGGTAGTTCAGGACGTATAGATCTTGCATTAATTTTTTCTTCAAAACGTTTTCTACAAGAACTATTTGAGAAAAAGCAAAATTTTAAATAATAAAGGTGGATCACGGTGCTCCCTTTGGAGGTGATGGGGATAGTCTTTTTGCAGTTTTTGTACTATTGTAAAAAAATCTTCAAAAAATTAAACATAAGAAAGATTATTTATGACGAGCCACTAGGTTTAAAACTAAACTAAACACCTAATAAAAAAGTTTAAAATATTTTTTTAAAAAGCTTATACAGATGAGAAACTACAATCATTTTCTTGAAATGTGTATAAATGTTTGGTACAAAGTTGAAAGTCCTGTCAAAAAAAGAGGTGAATTTTTCTTCAGTTTCAAAATACTATAAAATTCCAAAGCAAAAAGAAAATAAAAACAGGGGGTCAACGTGCAAACTAAAGCACTAAGACCGAAAAAGCTATAAATGAATAAAAATCGGTGTGTTTTTGCCGTTTTTAATAATATTTTGATTTGTTTTTTAATACCTTATCTTTCTTATTTATTTGTTTTCTTAATACATTATCTTTCGATTCATGAGGTGGCTCCTAAAAAAAGACGAATGGTGATTTTTGTTTTAATTTATTTTTTGGATGGGTTATACAAATGAGAATCTGCTTTCAGGTGCTGTCTGGTAATTTTCTTACCATTCCCAAACTAATCCCACAGGCAGTAGATCTTTGCTTGCAAATTCCGATATTTCTTCTGTTGAATTCTCTTCAACTTTCTTTGGGAGACAAGTTGCACTTGGAGAATGGTCGGCTTATATTCTTTGTGAAGCAGTTCAACAAGAAGATAGAAAGGTAGCTGCGTCTTCCGTCAGCACATCTGTTGAAGGCATTATGTCACCTTTCGATGGCACTATTTTTATGGATGGCTCTTCAATAAACAGACCAGGTGTTGGAATGCTAAGTTCTGCTCTCAATCCAGTTTCAGCATACTCCACTAAATGTTGTAGGTTTTTAGTGTAAGCTAAGGCGTGTACATGCCAAAACTGGGGATCACTGAAGATTGTTGGGAGGAATGGCAGCGCCATTGTCTGCTTGAAAGGCCGTAGGTGCAGTTGTCAGAAGTATACTGCTATACTTTATACTGTTTTGTGTTCAAGGAAAGGTGCATATCATTTGGACGCGTGAACAACGTCTTTCACTGCCTGCCATGTGGTTTTCTTGTAGTCAGCCACAATTTCTTTTATGTTCCAATGTCGCAGTGATATGTGTATCCCCGAGCATTACTATGTTCCTTAGTGATATGTGTATCCCTGGACTAATTTTGGATCGAAATATGCTATTTTTAGAGAATTAGGAAAAGCTTATGAAATTTACATAAAGGAGGAAAAGATATGCAGGATCTATATTTCAAAAATACGATTGGAGTGGTTATGGAGCACCCGAATGGATCAAAAAGAATCTATCTACAGAAGAAGGTCTGGTGCTTTGCCAAGAAAACAAGAAGAAGATAGGGTTGATGAAAGATGAATATGGCAGAACAGCAATATCAGAATATGTGGGATTGAAAGCCAAAATGAAATCAGTTTTGTTGGCTAACGATAAAGAAGGAAAGAATGCGAAAGGTGATGTGAGAGGGATTGTCAAAAAGAGTCTCTGCAACCAAAACTAGGTAGATAAACTTTTGGAACAAACCACCTCAAGACATTCGAAAACAACATTCGTATCCAAAGGACATCGGGTGAAAACGGTGTCTAGAAAAAAAGTGTTACTCTCACCCTTCGACGGTAAAAGATGGATTTGTTTAGATGGAATAGAAACCAGATCATTTGGCCACTGGAAGAACTTATCTAAGCAACTACTAAGTCTGAATCAACTAAATAGATTTATCCGGACGCGTCCAGACGGGATAGACGTTATTAGACCAGGATAAACTGTCTATTCTAAATCACGTTGATTCACAACTAAATCAAACTTAAAATCTTTTTAGTTTGCTATATGGAACCAAAAGTGTCGACGGAAGATCAAATCGAAGAGATCCGTTTTTTGAAAGGGCAACTCTCTGAGCTGAGTAGCTAAAAAATTAAAATAGGCACTCAGCGTCTTCGCAGAATATGGAATGAAGAAAAGTCAGTAACCCCTAAAAGAAGAGTCATTGGATAATTTGAAATTCTTGAACAGGGGCTAATGGAAGACCATGAAAAAATAGAAAAACTCATCGAATCAAATAATATTCTCATACTAATACTACTACTACTAATAATAATACTTGAATGGCAAATAATAAGATTTGAAAAACTCAAGTTTACAATTGTCATTGAAAAACATCTATAGTACAATGTAAAATACACACAGATATATCAATATTCATATAAAATTACGGGGAAGCGTCCCATTTTCGAACTGCGTATGTGATAAAACTGCTTTGAAAACGCTTAATGCGACATTTAAATAATGGTATCTTCCTTGGACATCTCAGAGTGTAGAGAGTTTCACTTATTGGTGGTAAAACATCGTTTATTCTATTGTCAGGTCGTAATATGGACTTGTAAAAACGACGACAGTTCTTCTCTACGTTCGTGAAGGGTTGGTAATTCTAGTTTAGTCTATCACAATGAGAAAGGCCTGGAAGCATGATCTTCGTTGCTCGTCTCTGAATCTGTTCAAGCTCTTCAGACAAGGCATTGGCGAGACGAGTGCCATACAGGACATGCGTTTCAACAATGGGTCGAACAAAAGAACAATAGATTGACCACAAGCCCTTAGGAATAACACCACTACGTTTTAAACAACAAAGCATACAGGCGCTTGCTGGCTTTGCAACATATATTTCCGATGTGTGAATTCCATTTAACATCAGTTTGGATAGATATTCCTAGAAGCTTACATGATTGTACGGAATCTAATGGTACACAGTCCATCGATAAAGAGTGTAAAGTGTGAATGCAGTTTACATAACACAAGAAGTAAAAGCAAAAAATAACTTGTTTCATCTGAGTTACAGTTAATCACATTAAGATCAAACTTGCGCACAGAAGCTGCAATTCCAGAGCATATTTTTCTTCTGAACACTCTGTCTGGTACTTGTTGGCATTCCTTGTGGTACCATTTTGCACAGCTTACGCACTCTACCATATCATCTTTGCTGGAATATGGAGGCCGGCAAATACAGTAGATTTGGATTTTCACTGTTTTCATTGGTCCAGCTGGAGAATTTGCTGAACTTGTGGGAACCGTGGGAAACATTTCCATGTTCTCATTTGTGAAACAATGCCACAGATGGCTCCTGATATCTCTTCTTTAGAAGTTTAAGGTTGACGTATCCGTACAATTACATAAAGCAACTGCAAATGCAATTGAAAGTACTCCACAGTCAAAGCCACTGTTTTGCTGGGTTACTGCCTGCACTTGCAATATTAAGTTATCTGATGGTGTGTTTAGCATGGAGGCAATCTGCTTTTTTTTGAACATTTTTATCCCATTATATTTGCTGTCATAAATGTTCACGACATTTGGATTTTTCAGGCCAATATTACTGGCACACAGCCACTGGTATCAATCAATGTGAAGAATTTGTACAAATTCTCCACAGTTCCTGGATATGGGGATGTTTTGCTTTCAACAGATCTTGTTCTTTCCCAATGTGTATATTATTTCAAACATTCATTCTTTAAATTTTTTTCTCGATCACTGTCATCTATATGATATTCAGGATTTTTCATTTTGTGCTGCGACTCTTTCCTCATCTTTGTTACCTCGGTGATGATGCATTCCTCTTCCTCTAAAGTTTTGGCTCTTTTTTGTCATGGGGACATTGGTGGTGGGGGTCTCGAGATGTGGTGGCAGTTGAAGCTTCTTTTTTTTTTCTTTCTTTTTTTGACCATACTTTAGATAATGTACAGCTTCACTGAGTAAGATGCCTAAAATTTCTTTGGTGATACGTATCAAAGCCTCTGGAAAGCGAACTTTCAGGATGCACTCATTATTTGTTGTTGGAAAACTGAGACGTATTTGGTCAAGCACAATGTCATGGTGCTCATCAGTGAACTTTCCAATATGGACATTGAATGGAAGGTCTTAATGTCGAAGATTTGGTTCATCATCACTTTTACCTTTCTTGTATAAATCAAAACTGTCCTTTGCCAGCCTTACTTTAAAAAAAAGCTGGACTATGCCATTTTCTTCTAGTGATTCAATTTTGTCATCCCATGAATTGAAATCTGTTTTGGTGGAAATTTGAATGAACTTGGTGGCAGGTGGACTGGGGACTTGACTGGACTGAGTGGCTGGTGGGGGGACTTGACTGCCCGTGGTGGTTGCTGGGCATGGGCCTGTATGTATAGCTTAAGTTGTTCATTTTTTCCATTACTATTAACGAGCCTACATACCCTTTTTCAGCGTTCAATTGTGAAACTATATATGGCCCAAGCCATCGATCCTCCATCGTTTGTGGTTTCATATTCCTCCTAAGCACCACATCCCCTGTTTTAAATGGACATTGTACTTGCCCTACCCTCTTCGGGTACTGTGCTTTTTTCTTTTCCTGGGCCATCTGTATATTGGTTTCTACCAGAGAAAAAAGCTCTTCTTGCAGCTTGCACATGGCTTCAATGTGTAAAGAAGCTGCGCCATTCCTATCTAACTCTTCAAGTATTTTATTGAGATCAAACTCTTGAAGATCTTTCTCTTGCTTCTCCACTTCAAATGGAATAATAATAATAATAATAATTCAATACTTATTATGCGCAAACTACATACAAATATGATCAAATGCGCCTTACATATAATTAATGATATAAATACATGCA
>JANTNT010156526.1:0-10317 GCA_024752375.1 Entacmaea quadricolor
GATAGGGTTTTGGTCGTTTTAGTCTGCTAGGCGCTTTCTGCTGGCACAAAAACAATTTGAATTCAGTTTGAAACAATCGAAAAGCCGTTTTTGCATGTAGGTTTAGTCTGGGGTCTGTTTATTCGAGTTCTTGCTCGGAGCTCGAGAGTTCGCCATAATATAATATCTATCGTTTGGAACGTATTTCGACTTCGCAGTACATTTCATAAAAATCCTGCAATCCTTTTAGCCTGCAACAGTAGCAAGGGGAATTCGTAGGAGATCAAAAGGGTATTTTGCGACAATCTATCCACGAGTTTGTCACATGGCACATTTGATCCAGTTGTCAGACTGCAACTACGGTTATATAATAAAGCCGTCTATCTCATAACTTTTAACCCTGCGGTTTAATGCTAAAAAAAAAAGCATTCAACCCACCTTTTAACTTTGATCAACTTTTCTTAAATTTTGTGCAAGCTGCGAAACGAGAATAATTTTAAGACCTCTTTTGGTCAATAAAAAATTGTTTCCTGTGAGCGAAGCAAGGTTTGTTTTGTTCTCGAAAGGTGAGTTTTTTTTATTGAGCACGAGCGTACTAGCAGTTTGTTGTAAGAGAACTGAACAAACTTGAAATCGCTAACCCCTCCAAAAAGTTATGTAAAAGAAAACTTAAGACGGATGGCAACCCGAGTATTTTCACTTACTGCGTAGTTTGATGCTCACGTTAAGAAATTTGCCTATCCATTTATCTACTTGCGCGTCAACAGTTGCGTTTTTTTTAATACTCGAAGATAAACTTCGTATATCTCCCCGCGGTCATGTAATATCCTTTCTATGTGTTTACTAATAATAAAGAAAGTGAGTTTTGCTATCTTTTGCTTATGATACATTGTCTTCGAAATTAAAATAAATCGAAAAGAAGCGATTTAAGTGTGTTAACTATGAATGTAGTGTCCCTCCGACCTCGCCTTAATTCCCCCGCGGTTAACGCCACATATTCAACTGTACGTTTATTCTCCGCGAAGTTTCGCGAAAGGAGATACTGTTTTGCAGCTTAGTAAGAAAAATTCTACTCAGTACGCCCAGGTGATCTTGCGCTCTAAGTTCCGGTTTCTAATAGCCAATTTCCATATTTCCAAATGGCCGTCGTTTTTTCAACATTTTTGCAATTCGCGTTTTCACACGTATTTACAAGGCCGATGAATTGAATTAAGTTTCCATTCTGTTATTTTTTGTGGTTTTAGTGAGAAATGCTGGAAAAGGAGAATGATTATTAGGAACTGTTGACTTTGACGAACAATGCTTTGCTCGCTTGAATGCGAGATAACTTGGGCCACTAAAAGGACAGGGCAAAGTGGCCGTATTAGCCGAGTGTCCGTATTAAGCGGGTTCTCAAAATATACGTTACAAACGCGTGTTTGTTGATACAATAAATGAAGTATGTAAATTTAAAGCAACAGAGTACTTTTTAACCTTTCGGAAGGTCAAATAACAAACGGAACATGTGGTCTACTTTTCTTTAGCGACGCAAGCACAAACGCAAGCAAAAAATACTATTTTCACCAGCTACGAGACAAGCAAAAGTATCAAAATTTTTAATCCTTGTGCTTGCGCTTGCGCTTGTGCTCGCGTCCTAGTGAAAACCGGGCTTCACTATCTAGTTGGTTGAATTAAAATCGGAATACAGTACAACTTGGACTGAACTGAGAATAATATGGACCGGACTATATACCGAGATTCTTGGTCTATTCAGTCTATAGCTGAATATCAATCAACTCCTTTTGCAGCTGGTTTGCCAAAGGCAACCCAGTAATAAATACTATTAAATATCATCGATGTTATACTGAACACAACTTTAACCCCAAAGGGACACGACTAGTATCCTCGGATACCCAGGGCGTCTGGAGCCGAAATGAGAGAGGGTTCGAGGATGAGCGATTAGCATATCTGATATTTTTATACAGGAGACCCCCCCCCTGGGCTGGAGATTTCATACGAAATCTGTTCTTTACAAAATCAAGGCACGTGGTCCAAGGTCAACAGTTCAATCCTCACAACTTTTACTTTGCTTTCGAATTCAATTCAACGTAATCGAAAAAGCATAAGCGCAAGAAAAAAAAAAAAAACTATTTTTATGAAAATCCAGGATTTTTTTAAAGGGAAGAAGGAAATGTAGTTCAGAAGTGAATAGAGATACATTTCTAGAATTGACAAATTTAAAGGCCACCTAATAGACATAATAGAACCCTACGGCACATTTCCTGTCCTTTAGCAGGGTGTACAACCCCTAACATCCTCCATCCACCCGTGTTTCCGCTTATGCTCTCTTCGACAGAACATTCTTTTATTTAGAACAAAACATTTTGTGCTTTCCGCTTCTCATTCAGTCTCAAGTGAAAACCAAGCTTATCTCTTTACTGTGACGTTTGACATACTTCTAAAATGCGTCACTCATTTAATGTTGCATGAACCTGTTTTCTGGAACGTGTTTTTTCAATAATTTTAGTCTCAAATTCAAGTGCTAGTATCAGATTTGTTTCCCACTCGGAAGCTGCTCGATCATCGTTTGTATACGTGAATACAAATGACCCTTTGCCACTAGGTTACACATATGATAGCATGCTAAAACACACAACAGACCACGAAGTCAGTTTAAAGTAGTTTTATTCATTGAACAATACATTGCGCGATGTGTTACAAAGAAATCAGTAGTCACATGACAGCCATGCCATCAAGGTACAACGATCACGTGACTAGAAAAATAGATCCCACAACGAAATCCGTGCCCGCTAAGTGCATTAAAAAGAAAATTATGAAATAGCAATAGAGATATACGTAAAAGAAATGGCATACTTGAGCTGACAATGTTTTGACGCTATTACCCGTCACACGATACATGATCACGGCGATATGTATACGCAATAACTGTTCGATTGCTAACTCAAGCATGACAAAAACAAAACAAGATAAGTTGAAAGGATATCCTGTGTGAGCTGATAGAGCGACTGTTGACTGTACAAGCCTCAAATATCGATCACGTTAACCAGCAAAGTCAAATTATTCGACATTCTTACGTGCTCACGGTTTGTCTTTAAAGTGATGATCGATCTTGTCGGCTTTCAGACAGATTGCTCACACGCGTGCTCAGGCTTACTTTCAGCAAGAAATTGAAGGTTATTTAGAACCCTGGCTTGATAGCAATAAGCGTACAGTCCAACCTCTGAAGAACAGCCTGGGGAGACAATGTATACTGGTCACCGAGTAATGTAGGTGACAGGAGGGGAGGGCAGTGATGGGATAATAGTTCTTGTAGGTATGGGCTATCTGAATCTTTTAGGCGTGGCTTCAACATGTACCCAGAGCTGTGCTGAGGAAGTTAGACCACGCTGAGGTTATAAGCTGCTTTAGCTGATGGGGCAGATTTCGTACGAGCGTAACAAAAAAGAAAGAAAGAAAGAAAGAAAGAAAGAACAGGGCATCTGATTATTGTTTGCACAACCACGGGGGTTTAATTGCCACACTAGTACGGAATAAGCTCCACGTGAATAGACTGCGTCGTGGTTGCCTTGGCAACACCACAAGGTGACCTGACTTAATTCTGTAGTAAGACACAAAGGCACATCCTGTTCGTTACAAACACATTATTATCAAGAGGCACCAAATTATACAAAACTCTTCTTCACCTTTTTCATTTACCGAGTCTAAACCTCTTTCTCCCTGAGATACCTCTATTTTCCTTTATTATATATATATTAATGATAAAATTCTTATAAAGACTTTCTTTTGTTTTTTAAGCCTTTGAATTCTACTTTTCTCCTCTATTATATTCTAAAGACAAAAAATTACTGAAAACCTACTTTTTTACAAAACATAGAATATCCTCTGACTATATATAAAATCTAACAACTCACTGTATAAAATCATCTGCTTTCAATTTAGCAGTAGATATTATTAATATTATTATCAATATCATATTATTTATTCATTTGAGGAATGTTTTCTATATAAAACTATTCTACAAACTTGGATCTCTTCAAAAGACATTTAAAAGTTAATATCATCGATCGAATCAACGTTGATCAAAAATCATTTTACAAAGTAATAGAAACAGTTCCTCGAGCCGACAATAATCGTAAGACCCGAGGTGACAGTGATAGAGTTCAACTCGCATGACTGTGACAAATATACGGCACATCGCTCAATGCTTAAACCAGTATGGTCAGATACTAACCGCACCGCAAGTCCGTGTCATATTTTTGCTACAGTTAAGCGAAATCTGCTCCGAGGTAAAATCAATACTGATAGAAAATTAAAATAAGACCAGAATTACGAGCTGATCGTAACCGTTTTACAGTCGTGCCAGTCGTTCGTTTCCGATCGAAATTCAGATTCTCAAAAACCAAATACCAATGTTGCAATTTGATTGGGCAACGTTCCATCTTCCCCTGAAACTTGAAATTTTGAAATTGCAATTCGTAAATTTCAAATTGGCATTTGAAAATTTTAAATTGGTATTCAATCTACGGTGTAGCTCGAAAATGGCTCCCATAAGAAATAAAATAACTCCATTTTTACTACCATTCTCGTTGAAGTGCGACCCTCGAAGCTTGAAGTCTCGTTTGCAAACTAGCGTTTCGACGGCCATCAATCAAATAACATTTTTTTTACAAAATTGACACTTATGTGTAAATTTTGATAAATATTTTTTACCTTATAACCTTTTATAGTAAATTTTAATATCCTCAATTGCAAACTTTGGTCAAAAATAGGAAGAATGTTTTTCTAGACCAATAAACTTGTTCCTAGTATTTTGATTGACGGCCGTCGAAACGCTAGTTTGCAAACAAGACATGGAGCTTCGAGGGTCGCACTTCAACGAGAATGGTAGTAATTTTCTCGAACAATCCTTAACTAATAAACACTAATCCTAAACTTATAAAAACCAATTTAAAATTTCAAGTTCCAAAGGAAGTTGGAACATTGCCCAATGAAAATGGAGCACCGGTATTTGGTTTTAGAGAATTGGAAATTCGATCTGCAACGAACAACTGGTACGATTGTAAAGAGGTCGGTATATAGGTTTCTAAAGTAACTGAAAAAAAAAAAAGTGTACCGTGAATTAATGTCAGGTTTAAGGTATATCGTCATCCTTAGACACAAATTAACGACAGTAGTTTTCGTTTAATTGGGAAAAGTATAGTACCGTTACTCTCAAGCATTGTGATTGGGTGGTGCCTGTTTTCTTGCTTTCTGATTGGCTAAGAGCGGAAGCCATTTAAGTGTCACGGTACCGTACGTTTCCTACCCATTCTAAAGAGAATAGCCCTAAACAATTGGCTAATACCAAAAAAAGAGGTTACCTTCGATTTCATAACTAAGTCAAGCTAAAACAAGATGGCTCCTCCTCCTCGGGTACCCCAGGGGTAGATTTTGTCGGTCGAATCTCGCAACGATAACAACCAGTAGGACATGCTCCGGAAGTGAAACTCACTCGGAAAGACAGGAAACAAACTTGTCTTTAAGACCCTAGCAACAGATTCGACCACAGGGTACCCAAGGAGGTATGGCTGCCGCAAATGATACAATTAATCCTGATTAACTATACGACCTATATTGAACAAAACAATGTTCCCAAACCATGGCTTGGTTAAATAACTCACTATTAATAATCCCTTAAGAGAGGGCGTGGCTTACACTCTTTAAATACCAGCACCGATTGGGAAGATGGGCGTGGTAACTTAATTTAACGTGTATTATGATTCAAAATCATTTAGCATTGTGATATCAGTAAGGTTACACTGTGAACAAAGTCCTTTGTACCCCTACGGACTAGACTCTGCTCGCAGGGTACAGGAGGGTGCACTCTCGTAAATATAAATCGCTTTCAATCAGTCTCTGGAGAATGAAGTTACAATGACGGCAAGTTGGTTTACCTCGTGTAACAAGAGAAGCAAATTAGGAATGCTTTGCCAATAAAACACCAATATGGCGGCCATGACGTCACGTCAACGACCTATTTAAGGATCTTCGTTAACATGTTTTCTTATTAGCATAAATTGAAATACTTACAAATACAAACAAGCAAAGATTAAAAATCAAAAGGCAATGCCATAGTTACTAATAACTGAAAATCTGAAAGGAATACCTTGTAATTTTTGGAGTTATAGATATTTTTAAATAAAACTTCCAAAGAATGTACGGTTGGGTGCAAAAGTCGCACACAGCTACATTTCTTGTGCAATATTATGTTTAAAATGAAAAAATATATATATTTTAAAGTAATGAGCCAAATGTTTTTAAATTTTCACTAGTTGTTAAACCAAATTATTCTCTTTCGATTTGTGAACTCTGTTTGTTCGTAGCTTGAAGTGTGATATATGCTAATGAAGCATAATGTAAAGAATGACGTCAGCGAAGATCGGACATCCCATCGGGCATCAGTGCCGTACAAAATGCTCACCATATATTCTATCTATTTATCACCTGGTTGGTTATTTACATAATCATAATTTATAAGACAGTGCACCTTCCTCTACGAGCCCCAATCATATGACTGCCTTGCGAACAAAACTGGCGGTCCAAGTGGATTTTAAATCTCTTCTAAAATTTTTTAGACCTTCCACTCAAAGTATAAAAAACCGCACAAAAGAGGACTCGTTGGTAAAACACGAATGCCGAGTATAATACATATCTACTGTACAATACTTAAAAAAATCATGTCAAATAATTAATTTCAAAGCGTTTGATAAGAAACCATAGTGCGTAAGAAAGTGCGCCGTACAAATAATCATGTTTCGTAATAAAAATCTCTACAAAACACTGTATACCTATTTGTTTTACTATAAATAATATTATGCACGTTGAAAAATTCAGAATAAAGCGCAGAATAAGGGTTTTACATAGGGAACGGCCAATAAATATAGACTGTTAGAGGATGGGTGATATTTTAATTTTGCACCTTTTTCATTACCCCTTCTGCTGGTGAATGAATTGGGCCAATTTTTTCCCGTAAACCTTTCTTGGTACTAGCACAGACCTCAGAGGAGTTCCGCGCGATGACAACGACTTTGGGATAAAAGGGGCTTACAATATAAAATATGCCTCCGATGATTTTGTCCTGCGGTAATCATACTGAATCGGATTGAAGGGCAGTGAATTATCCCGTAACGGTGCGCTCGGAACGTTTTCGGGAAAAATACGAATAACATACGTTCGTTGAGCGCGCGCACCTGTGTTTCTCCTGTGCGCCCTGTGGTACTAGTCCAAAGAAAGGTAACCCCTCCCTCATCTAATGTATAAAAACTCCTTATTATATAGATATCGATGGGATACTGGGATTTCTCCGGTGTTGAAAACTTGATATCTTTCACATGTGAAGATTTCGCTGTTGACATGTCAACAGCTTTATCAGCCAATCAAATGTAAAGTCGGGCTCGCGCGGGCATTTTTCTTCATTGAAGTCCCATTGATATCGATATAATAACATTACATGGGCGCTTGGAGATACGAATTTTATCTTCTCGTGTTCAATCTCGCTTCGCTCACTCGTGAGATATCGAGTTGAACACTCGAAGATAAAATTCATATCTCCGCGCGCCCATTTAATATCCTCTATATATTAAAATACTCACCCCAACCAATCTATAAGTAACGACCACTCCCTTTTTCCTATCAAGTTTCACTTAGTACGAAACTCTTCCAGTCATGTGGTTCACTTATTAATAAAAGTACGTTTCTCCAGTAAATGTTTGTTAGTTTTTAATCTCCCAAGCTTTCGGACATGACGTCCATCTTCAGTGTTTGTCAGTGTTGTCATTACCCCTGAAGATGGACGTATGCCCGAAAGCTTGGGAGATTAAAAACTAACAAACATTTACTGGAGAAACGCACTTTTATTAATATGAAATTACCCGGTAACAGAATCACTATATTTGAAGTGGTTCACTTGTTACTATGACAACAACGAATTCCAACGTGTCAAGCGCATGCTCGGAAAAGTCGTTGAATCGTTGTGACCAGATAATGTTCATTGATATTAAAATTTCTTAGTATATTTTAACTACTTTGCTTTCTATTTCTTTGAATCACGACGAAAACAATTCAATTCTATAAAAACTTTCCTTGAAAAATATTTAAAAATTCTCTTGTAGAGTCCACGTTTAATTTACGAAGATTAATACTTTATAAAAACAGGTTATCTTTTGCCAAGAGCGAGCTTTTTTGCCTAATTTACATTATGTCATCTTAGCAATCCAAGGGCTATAGCATTGCTATCGTTTCCTCTTCCAAATGATGACCGCTTTCCAAAAAACCGCAACAGTCTCCTCTCTTTTTTTAGTGGAGTAGGAGTATGATGATGAACGAAAGGCTTCACCCACTGGATTACCCAAGACGACATCACGTATATTTTTATATCGAAGTATATTTTAAATATGCGTTAAGAATGCATGAGTGCGAGTGCGCGTGCGTTATTAACTCGTTCCCAGCGCCCGCGTTCTCTTGGGCTGCGTAGTAAGCATGCGCAAGAATAAAAAAAGGCTCTTTGTACAAGATTGATTCTATCATCAAATATAACTATCTAGATTTCATCGTTTGCATATTAAGACATTGTGTAGCTATGGTAGAGCCATAGCCTGATATAAAAGTGCTTGCATCAGCGTAAATAGCATTTCATTTTGTAACTTTAAGTCTTCTTCATCACACCAACCTGGAATTCGCTTGAAGACTTCCTGGGTAGGCCAGTTGCTATACACTTAAGCCTACTGCTGATGAATTGTTACATTTTATCTGTTGCCTTGGTAACGCTGCTTGATTCACGAAGCTATTCTTGTTGCATTGACCTCCATTGGTTCTGACGCCCCACTCTGTATTTGATAATAGTTTCTTTCATCTGGGAAAAGGTTAGCAAAAACAACTGTTAAAATTGCAATTATTTTATTATTTATATCAATTTGTTAATTATTATATATAATACAAATACCTAATTGCAAGGACGTTCTTATAAAATAGAAAATAGTAACAAAAGCAAAACGAAAAAATTGACATTTTCGACGTTACCGAATTGTAATAATATTTGTTAATACCTGCTATTTCCTTTTTTACATGACAATGTACTTGCAATTAGATGTAAATAATATATATTTCTAGTTATTTTAAAGAGATTAAGGTACGTTTTAATGTAATTCCCACGTGATCATTTTTTTAATACAACATGTACAATATACGTATACATAATTATCTATCAGACGACAGAACAATACGAGTGAAATTCCCTGGTTTTCAAAACATGTTTTGAATAAACAAATCCATAATTAAAGCTGCCCATTCAATTAGTTAGTTGTACTTTGCATATAGGAAACTGAATTTTTATTAAAACAAGGAGTATGAGGATAAGTCGAGGACTCCTTCCTAACGGCTATTAGCTCACAGAAGCTTTAACCTCATGCTCTTATTGTCAACGAGATGAGTAACGATTTTAGAGCTATTGGGCTGTACTTTTCAAAAAAATGTACAGTTAGAAATATTATTAACACAATATAACTTCACAAGTTTATTTGATTTATATGGTATGGTGAGTGATCCTTAATTCACCAACCCTCCCCTCCCCTCCACTCCCCTATAAGCAAAGTTACTTGATATTCTAAGATAGATTATAATGCACTAGAAATACATTAATCTACATTGTTTATGCCACACACAGGTCTTCCATATTACCTGCAGCAAACAAGGCAAGAAGTCTTAACTACAAAGTAGTCTTACTTTCTAGCATAGTAACATCAGATGTCATGCCGTTTAATGTCTGCACAATGTGTTGGTAATCCCCACCATCATCGTCTGTGGGATTGCTACCACTAGATAGTTGTGGGGGTGGTGTGGGGAGACGAAACCTCTGGGCCATCCCCATCGGCATATTTGGACTAATGGCTGTTGGCATTTGTGCACTGTTGTAGTTGCCATAGGAATACACTTGGGTCTGGTTATTTAGTGTGGGAGCCATTGTTTGAGAGTTGCTTACAGCAGCCTTTAAAACAAACACATCAATCAATACCCCTGTTCTTTTTTTTACTACAGAGTTTTAACAGCAGATGCTACATTTGTATCACAAATGGGCAAACATGCAACAGCTAAACTCAATAATTAGATTTGATTGGTTGCCGTAATCTGTTGTACATGTACTGTTGATTTTACCATATTTCAAATAAATGCATGTATGTATGTGTGTCTGTGTGTGTCTGTGTGTGTCTGTGTGTGTGTGTGTCTGTCTGTGTGTGTGTGTGTGTGTGTGTGTGTGTGTGTGTGTGTGTGTGTGTGTGTGTGTGTGTGTGTGTGTGTGTGTGT
>JANTNT010156637.1:0-20471 GCA_024752375.1 Entacmaea quadricolor
AAACTTTAACGTCAAATTTCTCGAAAACGCTCTCACAGATTTTCTTTAAATTTTCTGAACCTTGAGCAAATTACCTCCATGAACGTGCAAAAATGTTAAAGAACTTTCTCAATGGTTTGATTGATTGTCCGATTCAATTTTAAATTCTTTAATGAATGTCCCATTGCTCTGATCATGATTGAGTGTTTGTTCACGTCTATTGAATGCCTCTTCACGCTGATGACAATGCGCTTGAGCGAATGTTTCATTGAGGTTAATGAACAGCAAAAGGTGTAAGATATTTTGCGTCCGCGTAATTGCGCTTCGAAGTTGAAAGGTCGCGCGCCGAATTTTTTCCATCGAGCCTCCTTATAAATAGTAGTCCATTCCCGTACTCACTTTCTAGCCGCTTCGACAAACTGAGGTCGTGGAGGAAGAGTCCAGTTTATCTTGCAGGTGCATGAGCAGAGCAGCTAATCAGATCGAAGCCTCAGCCATTTTGGAGATCAGACAGGCTTTGTTAACCAAGCCACCACCACATATTTTATATGTAGTGATTGTTGGCTGGCTTCGATCTGATTAGCTGCTCTGCTCATGCACATGCAATTATAGAGGACTCTTTTTCTGCTGCCTCAGCTTGTTGGAGCGGCTAAAAAGTGAGTACGGGAATGGACTACTTAAATACTAGTAAATAGTGTACTTTTAAATTGAAAATGATGTTGAAGAATTGGTTAATTTGCGTTGAAAGCGCATACAAGAAAAATATATAGATCTCTCGTAAACCACAATTCTTGATGTCAAAATTACAAGCTCAAGTCATTAACAGAAAATAGAACTTACACCAGGTGAGCGGGGAAGTGTATTCTATCCAATTAATGAAGCACATTTAGACCTTTGGTGACCGGCCCTTTTGCTTAGGCTCTTTTTCAATCCAAATCACTGAAGAGATCTTCGTAAAAGCTGTTGTGAGTAATATAGAGTCAAAATTATTTAAAAGAGCAGAACCTTATCAGCGATTGATCAATAAACCTTTTCTTGGGCGTAAAGTTTTCCCATTTCGGACTACGTGTCATTCCCTAGAGTATCATTTTTTTGTTTAATGGTTGCACATGAGAAGACATAACTCAAACAAAGGATCTTGTTCTCAAGAGAATGACACGTCGCCGGTCTGAAATGGGAAAACATTACGCCCAAGGGGAAAAGGTCTAGAATTGAGGGACAGACGTTTTGTCCAACAATCCTTTGCTCGCTTTTTTTCTCGCTCAGCTGGCAATAGGTTTGTTTTGAGCGTCATCTATCAAGTTCACACGGTACAACTTTTCCCTGCATGCCATCAGATAAAACCATGAATTACGATTGTCGTAAGGTTTTACATGTTTTAAAATGTTACAACTTCTTTTTTTGTCATATACAACAGTTGCAAGGAAGTTTTTGGCGTTGTAAGCATGACGTCGCAGATTAAATGCGACAGTTGTAGGGAAAAGTTGTACCGTGTAAATAGGCCTCTATGAAAAAAACCTTTGGTGATAAGGCTTCCTCTTTAAATATTGTATTTATTATTGTTGCAGGGACGTCGGAGACGGGGGAGCTAGGGGGCTATAGCCCCCCCCACTTTTAGCCAAAAATCTCATACAAGCCTAATAAACTTTTAAATCTTAGCCCCCCCCCAACTTCTCCAGCTATCCTTCTTTCTTAGTCCCCCCTCTTTTAAAAGGGCTTCGACGTCCCTGTTGTTGTTGTTTATCATTATTATCATTATTATTAATATTCCTTTTCTTGTGATAGAGTGGTTTCCATAAACCCGTGAAACAAAGTGTGCTAGTTAAAGTGTAATAGTCAGATAAATACAAATAATAGAAAACAAAAGAATTTGAGTGAAGTAGTGCTAAATATGTTAAAGTTTATTTCACGGGTTTATAAAAACCACTCTACTCATGCGCTACTTTTATTTGTCACTAATACATTCTCACATCCTCACATACTAAGGACTTTTGATTATTTTCCGACTTTTCTATCCTTTAGTGACCTACGTCATCCCAACATTCTAATGCTGATGTCTGCCTGTTACGGTCCAACTACCGCTGACTGCTGTATGGTTCTTGAGCCAGTAGGATGTAATGATATGTTTCTACACAAGATGATTCACACAGACAAAGAACAATTCGAAGAAGATACTGTTCTGCGTATCGCACGGGATATTGCCTGTGGTTTACTGTTTATTCACCAGAAGGGGTTCATACATTGTTATCTTGGTTCGCATAGTGTAGTTATTACAGACAAACATAAAGCAAAGGTGGGTATGTCCTTGTACAAGTTTCATAACTATTCTTTACAAAGAAATCTTTTAACATTGTTTAAAAAGGAACAGTGGGTAATATTTGTTGACAAAAATTAATATTTATGATCTAAAAAAAATATCCTGGTCATTAGAGAAAAGAAGATCCTGGTCATTAGAAAACTCCCGGAAAAATGCAGGAAAATCTTCATGTAATGTGCATGCCGCAGCAGAATTATTCGGGGAGAGGGGAGATTGCAGTTGTAAAATTTAGTTACATTTAACTTCAAAATATGGCGCCGGAATGTTAACATGTTGGGGGGCATGTAGGGTTTTTAACCAGGGGAGGGAGGGGGTGAGTACACTCTTAAACCACCTGAAGTCCGCCTCTGATGTGCATCCGTTGTTTTTAGATCTGCAACTTTGAGTATGCGCGAGCAGTAACCTCAGGGTACTCGTGTGAAGAACCCATTTGTCACCTGGAGCCTCTGTATGAATGGATGGCACCAGAACAACTACAGGGTAAGGCTGCTGACCAGCTGTGTGACGTGTTCAGTCTTGGCATCACTGTATGGGAAATGATTACGGGAAAGAAGCCTTTCCATAGTATTCGCAATTTCAAGAGTCTAATGGCGAAAGAAGACCCTCGCATTAGATGTATTCCTGCTAAATGGGTTGGTTGTTTGAAACAGCTTATCAAAGATTGTACGCTACCTGCCAAGAATCGACCTACGTCTATGCAGGTAATTTGGAAATTTCGTTCCCTGACCCTTATTTCTTACTGCGCATGTTCGTAAAAATAAGGGTCTGGGAACGAGATTTGTATTTTGCATGAGAAAAACGTTTGTGCATGCGCGGGAAAAAGGTAATTGAATCGGATTTATTTTTGTAGAGCATCGTGGTTCTCAGTGCTCTATGCAACCAACTTTTCAATGCTTATTTTGTAATCTTCCGAAAATGCACAAACGGCACACTAATAGTTTGACGAAGAGTGGACTACGCTTACGATTGTGTTGTTTCTCTCTACTCACAAGAAACCAACTCTGTTATTTGCAGGTGTATGAATGGCTCGATGGTTTTACAAACAATCGACTCGTCAGTTATCGTCCAGCCTATATGGCCATAGAAGAACTCCCTCTCTTATTCCCGAAAACAAAACCCAAACTGGAGAAGGGAAACAAATAAAGATGTAAATGTAGTGTAGATAATTTATTTTTGGTATTAAAACATTAGATGTTTATATAATGACTTTATATCTTAAATCAAAACCAAATAATCATGTTTAACAATTGATTAGTGCAACAATACAAATGATACATTATTTTTACTGGAATTAGAGAAGAAAGCCAATGTTTTTTAAGCTTCAAACGATTCTGTGTGCGAAAAATTCTCATAAAAATATTCTTTCACTGACCAAAATATCATTTTTTCAATATGTTTGTAATTTGTGCAGTTCAAACAGTAACAGTTAGAGTGGAAGGCGGTTTATTTCTGACTGTTGCAATAACAGAACCAGGTTTATGTTTCCTTGTTCCACTAGAAGTCAAATGCATGCGTCTGTCTGTCTGTAGCTTGGCGTTATAATAAGGCACAGAATCTGGGTGTTCCATAAGAAGCTCAAGCTGCAGTCGATCAAACTTCTCTTGTTCATCCTCTGGTACGTAGCCTTCCCGTGAGACTTTGCGCACCCCTGGGATCGAGCTGGTGATCTGCTCATCGGGGCCTAGGAACGATTCTGTGTACCAGCTGTCGAATTCAGAGAGCAACCGGTGTCGGCATTGATTGACAAGTTTTTCGCAGTATGTCACCTCGGATTTAATGTTTTGTAATTCGTCGTAATTATCTCTGTATCTTGCTTTCAGATCTTTTATTTTCTTGAGATGTTGGAATTCATCTTCGTCGATGACAACTTGTCCATTTTCTGTGATAAAATCACCATCTTTCATTTTCTCTTCTGTTTTCTGCTCCAAGAGGATAGCTTCTTGATCAATCTCACTTTTAATGCTGTTTAACGCGCTTGAAATTTCTTTGACAGTCTGCCTTTTGGCCTTCAAGATTGCTGAAAGATTTCAATGAAAGTTTAATTTAATATTTCAAAAAAGGTTGGTGGTTTTCATTAACCCGTGAAACAAAGTGTACTAATTAAAGTGTAATAGTCAAATAGACACAAAAGAAAACAACAGAATTAGAGTGTGATAAAGTGTAATATACTAAAGTGTGTTTCACGGGTTAATGAAAACTACTCTAAATTGGAGGATTTCCGATTAAACTGTACTAAATATTTTTGTTTGTTATGATATTCAATTAAAATAATTTACCTTTATTTTCGTTTAGAATGCGATTGATCTCACTACCTCTCTCCTTCTTAAAGTCTTCAAAAGCATTACTCTTGGCAGGTGGTGTTGGTAACCTATTACCAGACGCCTCTGATGGAATCGGAGAGCCCGATTTCTCTTGTGTGTCTGACCTTCCCGCTCCACCTTGTGACTTTTGCCCGGCGCTCTCTCTTTCTCTGCTCTTTCGAATTTTAGTTCGCTTACTACCAACCAGTGCTGTAACATTTGGTTTGACGTTCCCTCCAGCAATACCTACTCCAAACCCTCTTGGGTCCACTTCACCTACAAGACCTGATTCTCCTTCGTACGTTGTTCCGAGCTTACCAACACCGGCTGAAATACAAAATAAAAATTGACACTGAGAAATACTAGGTTTATATCTACAAAAACTACCATATTCGTTAATTTTTAATTAGATCAACTACTTCATTCAAATTCTTTTGTTTTCTATTGTATTTATCTGACTATTACACTTTAACTAGTACACTTTGTACACGTTTACACAAAAGGGCATGCTAGCGGTCTGTCACTCCGTTCACTGTATATCGACTTTCGTCTACTCCCGCAAGATGCCACGCCCTACAAACAGACAAGCCACATTTGATCCCGTACGACGTGTGGTCCCTTTCCTCCAGAATCCGTCGGTGGCGATTTTTTTAAGAACCGCGCGTCCGAAATATCTTAAAAATCAATCTCCGCGATTGCATTTGGAGACAAAAGGGTTATTGTTATGTGTAATATTCTACGCGCCAAGTAACCTAAATAATGTAAAATTCTTGTATTCAATTTACCTGAGGTAACTCCAGTTCTCTCTTGTAGAATATACTTCTGTTTCAACTTCTCCTCCATATCGACTTCAAGAGAATTAACAATAGCTTTGAATTGAGCAAACGTCTCTTTGATCTGACGCACGTTCACTAGTTCAATGTCACCCAGCTCACCGGCGAGATAGCTCTTCACTTGCTCTCTAACGTCAAGAATTTGTGATTCAGACAGAGGTTCGTACGAAATCTGACTGCGGTTCGTAAGCGTATCGTGCATTGCTAACTCCTTTCGTAGCATCTTGATCTCTTTTTCGTAATCTTTACATAGTTTGGTTGAATCATAGTATTCCATGACAACTGGTTCACAGGGAACGTTCATCATACGGCTACCAAAGCGAAGAGTGGAAAGCTGAAAAAGATAAGCGATTATTATAGTATCGATGTAATGTGGAAGTAGGAAGAAATGAAATGTTCTTTCGATTCCCACACACTCTTTAATTCTGTTAGCCTCAGACCTTACTAGTAATTAGGAAACTGGATCCAACTGTGGGGTGTAGCCAGGGTTTTTTTTAGCGGAGGGAGGGAGGATTCACAACAAAGAGGTTTATTTCATAATAAATTAGGGAAACTAGGGCAAATTTAAAGAAGTACAAAAAGCAGAAACAGTAAAACCCAAAATATTAAAATATTTAGGGGGGATCACCATGACAAAAACCACCACAAATATTGGCACCGTAAGACCCCCCTTAATAGTTATTCCAGGTCTAAATATCTTCCATGGTGATACCCTTGTAAACACCCCATTCATTTTCAAAGGATGTAATGATATAATATTCAAAAGATATTTACTGTTTCTTCGATTTGCTCAGCTTCACCCCAGATGTTAGCCACAAGTAACATATTTGATTTGCCTCCAAGAGAGTCTTTAAGGACATGTGTAAGCTTGCTCTGTCTGTAAGGTACATGATCACGCTGTGGATCACCTAGTGCTATTACTGTTTGTTCAAGAAATGTCAATGACTTATTGATGTACATGGCTTCTACTTGTGTGTCTCCCTGTGACTGTGTCTTGCCTAGTCTTTCTGAGCCTGCTAAATCTACTAGATTCAGCTTGGACATAGTGTATTTTGTGTTGGACTCGATTCTTGAATGTGATTCAATATAGATGGTGAAAACACAGTGTGATCTTGATGAATACTTGTTTAATGAGTGTTGAGCAATGATCCTGTTGGTCTCTCCCTGAAAAATAAAAATCAATTAATACAAATAAAAGAAAGAAAGAAAGAGACAGAAAAATATAGAAAAATTTATAACAAAGAACCATTTGAAATGACAAGTCTGGCTCATTAGACACTCTGTAAACAAAACAGAGTCAACTACATTATCTTTCTTTAAGGAATATTGATAACATTTTATTTATTTCAAAATGCTAACCTCAAAAAGTAAATTCAAAGCCTCTTCTTCATTACTTGCTGTGTGAATGGAAAGTCCCTTGACTTTTGTGAAGCCATTGTTGTCTTCAGTTACGACCATCGTGGCCGTGTCTTGTGCCAGCACTCCAGGTAGAGTAGACAACAAGTCATATATACATTCATTATATATCTCCATATACGATATCCTCACCGTTACTGCATTTTCGGGACGATCGCTAATTTCTCTGAACAGTTGTTGTATTGCTCGAGGAATAAGTCCACGATGTTCGAACCTCTCAGTCGATCCTGTCATAGTGAAGGTCTTCCCTGCTCCTGTTTGTCCATAAGCCATTATTGTACCATTACAACCTTCCAGCGTACTCAGTAGAATATTCTTAGCACTCTCTTCATACACATCCTCTTGGCTTGCGTTATGTAGGACCCTATCCAAAGAGAAGGCCCAGTCGAGCACTTGGTTGTTGATATACCCTCTTCGTTGGTCTTTTTTGCAGTGTATATTCACTGATTTTCCATCAGGCAACAGCTCAATCATATCCTCTGCAAACTTAGCTGTAGGACGGATTCTTACGAAGACCTTGACTCGTCCGTTGGTGTTCATTTTGGACGTTAAAGTAAGAACAATGGCGATTATTTTTTCCTTCTTTGACTCATTCAGGTGATTACTGAAATACTATCCTTGTTGTTGCTATGTAAGCACATTAGTTGCTATGGAAGTCTGCGCATACGTTTAAGATGTTTTACTGCTGGTCAAGCCAACTACGGGCTCTTATATGAAAAACAAAATGGCGGAAGAACTTGGTTCAAATAGAAAAGGAGTTGGATTACTAGAAGAATGCCCTAAAGAACAAGCTGAAAAGGTTCGTTGCACCTCATTTGTGTAGCACTATAAATAAATTAATGATTCCTTGAGAAGAATCCACTATGTTTTGGTATTTGATGTTTAAATTGATTGTTGACAGTTTATTCACGAGGTCCTTGATGGGATTTGTTACGGCAAAGAACCAAGGTACGTTAACTATGGGAAAACATGGACAACTGAAGAATGGCTGTCTGTAAAACAAGGGATTCACAACACACTTAAAAGTTTTGTGTGCAAAGATATCGGAAAAGAGGAGGTATACAACGTAAGATAAAAAAGACTACCCCCAACACAGGACAGGGTGAGGGCAATGATTGGCGTGGGGGTAGTGGTGGGAGTTTAGGTCGAGATTTGACAGTTGGGAAGATAACTTGAATTTTTATTTTAGCTTTGGGGGGGTGGTGGGGATTTGATTTTCATTCTTGCACCACTATGTGTTGTATTAACCAACATTTGTACAACCTGAATGTCAAATGCTTCACTAATCCCCACTCTGTCCCAGGTTGGGGGGTTTACTTTGACTAGTGCATTAAGCTTATTTAAGTGAGCTTTTTTTTTAAAAAAATATATTATTTCTAGATTTTTAAAGAATTAGATAAGTACTCCTTAAGTCCAGACAAGAAGCAAGTTTTATTTGGTTGTCTTTTGGCCCGAAAAGATGAGTTCAGGGCTACACTTGTGAACAATACTGCAGGAATAACAAATGCTTGTCTGAAGGATTTTGACTGGAAAGTGAAGGTAACACTATTTATTTGCAAACAACATTTTTTAGAAGATAAAAGATCTGTCACCCAATAAAGTGTTGTTGTTATATTATTATTATAAGTTTAATAATAAGTTCGTTATATTTCAGATGGTATTAGCTAGTGATAAGATAGCTGCCATAAGAAAGACTGTTGTCAGTGTAGATCTTGACATTCAACAAGGTAATACAATAAAACCTGTTACTGTGGAAATGACAAAGGAAGAATTAAGAAATCTTATATCTTCATTAGAAGCAGCTAATAAGGTAGGCGACATTCTTCATAAATAGAGTTACTTGGATTTTTGCACATGAATTAATGCACAAAGTAAACATTATTTTTCCAAGGGGGTTATCATGCGTGTTGGGAACCTAAGAATCTTATTTTGTGTTCTGGGCATAACAATGTAACATAATATAATAATAATAATAATAATAATCAGTTTAATCACTCATATTGTAGTCAAAGACTAAATTACATGAGGAGTCAGCAACAATTACAGACATTATAAGCTTATATATGATTATATGAATTAAGGTACTATTAGTTATGGTATTTAAATGAAACAAATTGAGAATTTGACTTGAAATGTCCCCCAGAGTGAAAGATTTAACAACAATTTCTAAGTAAAATGTCCAACCCAGTGAATATACCAGATATTCCCCCTCAGGGGAACCAATGACAGGTGCATACAGTAATTCAATTTCAATATACCAAGCATTCAGACTGTGTACACTTTTCTTTGGAAATGATAAGATACTACCCAATCCACTGGAGTATGGAATGGATAAAAATTCCTGAAATATCTTGTTGATTGTTTTGAAGTTTTGTGAGGTGGGAAGAGCTTTATCTGAAGAAATGAGAAAAAATATTATCCCAGTAGTTGAACAGGGTGGGGACAATGTAACTGGGTATTTTAAGGATATTTTGAAAACATTGCTTCAAAAAAAGATCAAGCATGTTAAGTACTGTGAGAAAGTTCTCAAAACTAGACTGGGGAAATACATGTATCTAAGCAGTATTTCAGGAATTTATCAATAAAAGTGGGAGGGGTGGCAGGAGTATGAAAATTCCTGTCCATTCCACACTATGGTGGATTAGGTAGTGTATAGTACAGATCATGTATGACTGAATGTATAATTTTTACTTTACTTGCATGAGACAATTTCATAATTTTTTTAAAATTTACCTGCATTTTTGATAAACAATTTTGTTCTTTTTCAGATGGTTGTTCAACTGAAGGCATAGCCTTATGAGAGCAAGACATATGATATATTAGTTGGTGTTTCATTAATTTACTTGTACACAAACAGCAAATTCAAATATTTTCTATCAGTATAGTTCAATAGCCAAGTGATAAACAACTTTTCCCTTCCCATCCCCTTTCAGAAAGAAATGTGAAACCAAAAGGACTTGAAGAATTTTCTTTGTGATTTTGTTAATTGCTACTATGCAGGCTGTGATGGAATAAGTAGTATTAAATCATAATTTACAGAATTTAGCAATTGTGTAACCTGGTTCACATTGAACCAAAGTTTATATATATTGGAGGTGGATGGGTTATAGATAAATTGGAACAATGAAGCAATTTTAAATGTTCCAGTTTATCAGTCCTTATTCTTGGTTTCCATATTGAATAAAATAAAAAAGGAATGACAGCCATGTTGATGTACACAATAGAGGCTAATAAAAAATCTTTTGTTAGCTGTACACCAACATGGTGGCTGTGATGTCACATGAAAACCAAGAATATGGATTAATGTATACACCATCTCAGCTCAAACTAGATCAGTTGCTAGTTTTCTTTTGTAATAGAGTTTGAAATAGGATTGTTTATATAATGGTCAATAAGATTTTTAAATAATAAAATTATCTTTTGTACAAAAAATAATTTTGGATGTAGTAGCCAAAATTAATCTAACATTATCATGAATAAAAGTAGTGGGAATTGATTAAGTGATAGAAAGAATGAATAAAGAGAAAAATAACTTTAAGTCCTTGGCAGGAATCGAACCCCACATCTTTGGTTTACTAGTCTGACATGTTACTTGTACACCACAAGGTAACACGTTGGACTAGTAAACCAAAGATGTGGGGTTTGATTCCCACCAAGGGCTTAAAGTTATTTTTCTCTTTACTCATCATTTCTTTCTATATATACACTGAGTGCATTTACTTATCTTTCATTTCTGATTAAGTGATAGGTTCATCTGTTGCATTGAGATGCCAGGTATTCTTAATGTTTAGGGAAAGCTCACTGACTTGGCTTTGGATTTCAAATTCAAACACTCCTTTATGGGTTTGTGAGAGTGTATTATCTATCTTACTTGATCTTGACTAAGTAAAGTTGTGGTAAGGCTGCAATCATTATGTATGTCTGAGGGTTGGGGGGGCAGGTGAAAATACAATAAATATTTAAGAAACCCCTTGCAATACAAAAAAATTACTGGTAACATGCCCCTTTGCTAGACTCAATACCTTAGTCTAAAATGTTGCATCCCCCTGATTCTCTGATACATTTTAACTCCTATTCCACTGATAATTTTCAGATCCCCCCTGAATTTCACCTGTTCCTCCTCATAATGAATTCAGCCTATTATGAGCACAAATGTTGTAAAATTTATCATGCAATCGTACTACTTTGCAATTTGCAGCAAACTTTCTCCAAAACCGACATGTTGGCTTATAATTAGTCTTTTGTTTTTTGAGCTTAGCCAAAGCAGAACCAAGGCAAACATGCATACATCATTTAGCAAAGTAATCAAAGGCATTGTTTGTTAATTTGTTGACAAGTTTCATGTTCATGGTAAAATGAACCAGGCAAAAATTTGATGCAATAGTAGACTCCAATTATTTGCAAGAACTTTTCACAATTTGCAACAAAGAAATTGTTGTATGTCAAGTTGCACAGTTAGGTAGAAATATGAGCAACCTCGCTATGTAACATGTAAAACAGCATTATTGTATGACAATTTGCATGAGTTTGTTGCCTGTACAGCAGCGATTTGAGACTTTTCTCTCTAAATTTTGTTGGGCACATGCACAGAGGTTTAGTCCCTTTAAAAGTAGGAGAAGAAGAAGAATGGCTGGAAATTAAAGTGGGGAGTAAGATTTGAAAATTTAGTTGGCTTGTATGTATGAAATATTTGGATAAAGGTGGGGGGCTATAGCCCTTCCCAAGCCCCCCCCCCCCCCCATCAATCTGCACAACCCGATGCTCAACTAATTCTAAAACATGATAAATCGGGTGTTTGTATATTTTAATTGCATTAAAAAGTATATTAAACAATTCGAAGACATAAAATCTACTTGCTTCAATAGTCTTGATCATCAAAGTAGAATTTTTCAGAAGTTAGAAAGTCTTTCAAAGTTGGTCTTGACTTGAAACAGCTGTGTTAGAAGAAGCTTACATTCTTATCCATCAAGAAACTTAAGCTTATACACCACGAGTAATCAGAGCAATTAGTGCAGAAAGGTAAAGGCTTACATTTTTAATGTATAAAATGCTAACTAGATTTTACTCTATAGTGTGAACATCAAAAGTTCCCTCCTCCAGATCGTTGTACCATGTCAGAGAATCTTTTAGTGATAAGTAAAGTGGTATCGATAAATCGTTCTACACAGTTGACCAAACATGTTTCTGTACGACTGTCCAATTTATTACCAGGCTTGTCCATACATTTTTCCCAACAAACATCTGTAAATTGGTGTACTTGAAGCTGGAATTTCGCTTTCTGTTCCTCTACCATCAACTCCTCTCGTAGTTTGGGGTCAATCTGCTCTCTCCCTGCCATTACTTTAGGTACAAAATGGTTGGTTTTATTTAGTAAGATTATTCGTCCTGACACGTGCCGTTATGGACACCACAGGAAGCCCACAATACCACAGGTAACCCAAATCACTTAACGGTACTACTCATAAATTTATTTGTATACAGTACACAGCTATTTCAAAAAAGGTTGAATGCTGTGAACAGTAAATTCCAAGACAGAAATGTATTGTGGGTCATATGTGACATCATCTTAAGGAGATAGATAATCATTTATAGTAGAACGAATATTCATCATTAGAACTTTTGAAACTCAGTAGAGTGCATGCAATACATCCATGAAATAAAACTTGACAAGTATTATCTGATAGCACTAGAGCGGTTTTCATTAACGTGTGAAACACACTTTAGTGTATTACACTTTACCACACTCTAAGTCGATTGTTTTCTATTGTAACTATTTGACTATTACACTTTAATTAGTACACTTTGTTTCACAGGTTAATGAAAATCACTCTATTATGTACAAACTAGTGGATATCACTGAAGCATATATGATAGATCTAAATCATGGGAATGCTGTTAAAATGCTGTTCATGCAATCTGAATAGGCCATTTCCTGCAAACAATAGTTTTAAGTTAAGGCTTTGTGTCAGAAATACAGCAAATATGTGAAAATCTCGAAGCCTCATATTACACTTTATCACATTCTAAGTTGATTGTTTTCTATTGTAACTATTTGACTATTACACTTTAATTAGTACACTTTGTTTCACAGGTTAATGAAAACCACTCTATTATGTATAAACTAGTGGATATCACTGAAGTGGAACATAGCAAATAACAAGGCATACTGCAGTGGTGTTTGTCTTTCTTTGTGTAGTTTATGCATCACTGAATTCTTTAAGAATTAAATAACTAATAGTTATCAGATAACTAAATAGTTGATAACTAAATACTATTATGTGCTAACTAGTTAGTACTTGTTTCACAGATATGATGTCCACTCTACATCAGTAACGAAAAACAAAGAGCTTTCAACACTCACTAGTGACTTGTTCACTGTATTCAGTCACATGGTATCCCAAGGTTTTTAAGTCTTGGGATTGTGTGACTGAAGTACATTGTCCCAAATGTGTGCTAAATTGGGGACAATGTACTTCAGTCACGCAATCTTAAGACTCAAAAACCTTGGGTTACCGACGGTGTGACTGGATACAGTGAACAAGACACTTGTGAGTGTCAAAAGCTCTTTTTGTTCTTCCATACTGATGTACTGAGTTTCAAAAGTTCTAACAAGTTTATTGAATAATTATCTTATATTATTAGTATATTCCATCTGGAACAATAAACTAGCAACATATAAAAAGTAAATCCCTGTGTATTTAGTTTTTAATTCAACTTAACAAGACCTACAAAGCTGTACAGTCTTGGAATGCACTATTCAGTATGCAG
The DNA here is from genome assembly GCA_024752375.1 of Entacmaea quadricolor. Taxonomy (NCBI): domain Eukaryota; kingdom Metazoa; phylum Cnidaria; class Anthozoa; order Actiniaria; family Actiniidae; genus Entacmaea; species Entacmaea quadricolor. Next base: position 13,614 of record JANTNT010156637.1, read on the forward strand.
TGTTCAACCTTTTTTAAAAATAGCTGTATACACCAAAAATATCATATAAAATGTAAGATTTAATGTTGCAGCTATATATTTTAATAATTTTTTTCTACATTTGTAACAAACATTAATTACCCTGGTCCCAGAGGTTTTCTCTTAATTCTCTTCTCATACTTGTAATGAGCGCCAAAGGCGCGATCGTATGAGAAGAGAAGAGAAAACCTCTGGGACCAGGGTACAAACAAATTAATTTCAGCACAGATAATTTGATATTTTATTATCCTCAATTTATATATATAAACTCTTAAACCTTTGTACCATTAACACTTTCAATGTTAATAATACAGTATTTCTCTTTACAACTTTATAAATATATAATGATTAGAGGGTTACAAGTTATACAAGCAAGTTGTATTATACTGATTATCTTGTGTAACACTATTATTGGCTGTGTGTAGATAGTGTTATTATTGAACTTATATGCATTGATGAGGTAACAAAAAAACATCATCAGGTAAAATAGCTCTCCTGTCCTTAATCACAATGAATTGCCAGTTTTAAGCTCATTGAAGACAAGCCTGCTGTTTCACCTGTACAGACTTGCACAGGAAACAAAACAACTTCCTACTTGTCTGTTTCATTATCATACATTTGTAAGCTTTCTATAACTAGTTACTTAACAAAAAAGCCTTCCAGGGGTGGGGAGAGAAAAAAGGAAGGGGAGGTTGGTCTCCTGGGTCGCCCACAACCATCTGAACAAACACTGTGATTGGATGAAGATACAAAAGAATAAAAGAGCAAGACAAAATGAGCCATGCAAAAAAAGAAGACATGATAATACATTGTCCTTGTTATACATTGCTGATTCTATTTTCTTGCTTCATTATTCCTTTGTTTCTTCATCCAATCACAGTGTTTGTTCAGATGGTTGTGGGTTACCAGGTTCCCTTCATTTCCCCTTCCCCCACCCCTGGAGAGCCTTGTCCACAGCTATATATATTTGAGATTTGTGTTGTGTTGAATTTAAGAAATAGAGCCCCCCCTTTGAACATTCCTGGATCCACAACTGTGTCTGGCAGAAAATAATTGCATGATGGCAATGAAAAATATTAACAATTACCACCATCCTTTTAAAGTTTCACTTAAGGTGACTGCCTACTATTGAAAAAATTCAAGAATTTTTTTAAAATCATACTTGCTGATTTCAAATCTGAAAAGAAAAAGGGGTGTCCTGAGGTAGATAGATTCATGTGTACTCTCAAATTCATGAATAATTTATGAGGACAAAACAAAGGAAATCACCACTGTGGTGTTTTGAAAAAGTGTTCAAACACTTGCATAAATTAAGCCAACTTTAACTTTGAATTTCTCCACAAATTATTAATAAAATTGAGAAGTAATTTCAAACACTTGAGTGTTTTCTCCGATTTTAAAACACCTTGAAGTTGGATAAAAAACTCAGCTTTGCCTCATTTTTCAACCCCCTTCTCAGTGTTTTGAAATCAGAGGAAACACTCTATTGCACATTTGAAATATTACTTGCAAAATTTTGACGGAAAACAGGCAAAAACCTGCAAATGCAGTCTTGAAAATTCATAACTCAAAAATAAATGGAGCTTTTAAACCAAATTTCTCAGAAAACCTAAATTATATATCATAATACAAAACTAAATCAGATTTAATGAAGATTTATGTGAAAAACTAATAAAATTTTAATATTTTGTTCCTTCCATGGCAATAATTTTTGGCTAAAACAAGCTCCAAAAAATGTACAATTCTGGCTTTTTCTGTTACCAAAACCCATTAACTTTTTCTCTAATTTTGAACGAAGTTTCTTTTTTACGTGCCCTTTCCAAAAATTTATTGCGTCCTGTGCAAAATTTGGGGGTCTTGCCCTCTTAAAGTTCAAAATGCCAATGATTCCTTATAAAAATTTTAAATGTTGTGATGGAAACACAGCAGTATTTGTGGGCGTGCACCCCCATGGGCTGGTATCGAAGGTTTAATAGCAGGCAGTCACCTAAGGGTCAAAAGTAAGCTTTTGAAGTACCTAACTTTATTTACACAATTTTGCATAAATTATTTGAGATAAAATTATAAATAAAATTACTAAATGTTTATCTAGGTAAAATCACAAATCAATGCAAAATATGAATACCCAAATAATGAAGAGTTGCTAGCTTTGTCAATGTTGTTTGAACACTTAATAAATACACTGTCTAATAAATTATAAGATTTTTTAACCCTTGATTTACAAGCAGTCTTCCTCTTTTTTCTAAATTCATTAACAAGTTTTTAAGATTACCATTTTTTATAATTTGGATAAAGAAAGGAGCAAACTTACAACCATTTTGTAGATTTCCAAAATAACAAAACTAGCTAAATGCTACAAGACTCACCACAGCTTGGGGTCAGGTAGACTTTATTGATTCTAAACTGTTACATGAATCTGGAGGGAAAAGTAGACTGCAGTACTGCAAATTGCTTTTAATATAGGTAAACTTATCCTCTGAGCTCTAATTTTTTAAAAAAACTTTTGAGTTAATCTGACTACCATCTAGTGTCCAATATAAACATATTTAAAATCAATTAGAAATTTAACCAGAGTTTGAAATTATCATCCAGCTTATTACAAAGTAGAACAAGAAGATTGGATAAACAGCAAGAGCTTTCCTGTTACGAGGCTGGCTGTCCCCAAGAAATTTCACTGATGCTGTTAAATGCAAAAAGAAATCAGTGTTTGTTGAATTAATATGTAATGAATGTTTTATTAGCACACCAAACACTTTATTAATCAGGCCTGTCACTAGGATCTCAAAGGGGGGGGTTTGTTTTTCCATTCACCAATATCAGGTATTACATTCATCAAATAATTCAATAGCAGGCTTATAGAAGGGGTAGAAAGGGGTAGAATGGGGAGGGTGGGGGGGTTAATGTTTGCAAAATCCTTGAGGCACAAAGGAGCAGATGCTGGGATTTGTTAAGGGGGTGTCAAAGATAGGGTGTCCTAAATGAAGAAATATAGTGATATCATGACACCATTAATGCTTCTTTAAAAGTGTAAGAATGAGGTGAATCTCAGTGTCCGATGCACTGCAGGACACTTCCTGGATCTGCCAGTGGCACAGAACCTCACTCGCAGGTAATGCCCTTTGTTATCAGTAAATTGAGTAAAGTTAAGTTTTGCCCTCTATCTTGTGAACACAATAACTTCAAAAAGCCATCTCTTTTTTGTGAGAAGTTGAGATGACAAAAATTTAGAATTTTGTTGCAAGGAATATATATATTACACAACTTACCAAATGTTGCCCAAGCAAAACCTGCAATTACAAAAAAGAGTCTGACGAAGAATAAGATGACATTCTGCTTTGCTAGGAGTACAATTCTGCAAACGATAAGGGCAACATCCAGAGGAAGAATACAGTAACCAAGAACACATACACTTTGGAAAAATGAACTATAAAAAAATTCAGATGGCCAAAAAATATTATTATAAAAAGCAATTAAAAAAATTTTTTTTCAGGACTTGAATTAAACCAAATTTCTAATGGTAACTCACATTTGTCCTCCTAAAAGCTTTGAATTGATTGTAATTACAAATGAACCAACCCAGACGACAACAAAAACCTCTGCAAACTGTGGACCACCATCATTATTACTATCAGCTACTTTATGTCCTTGTAACAACCTATAAGAAGTGATTTATCATTAAACTTTGTTTCTCAATGACAACCAATCAATAATAGACCATTTTCATTCTGTCCCTGTAGACTTAAATTTATAAATTTAACAAATAAAGAAGGCTAAGCCACGTTTTATACTGTGAGAAAACACAACACATTTGAAAACATGAGAGAAGTGTTTAAAGCATGAGCTGTTGTTTCTCAAATGTTCGGAGTGTTTTCTCACAGTATAAAACATGATTTAGCCTTCTTCATTTGCTTTATAATATATATTTTAGGTGCACGAAGACACCAAATAACGGTAAAGGTAAGCATTTCGAGATACAAAAATTCAAAAAATGATCACTTCTTGAAACTCTACCCTTGTTTTTATATTTGTTGTCAAGCAATACAATCTTAATCAGATAAAAAACATTTTTCGCAACATTTCAACTTCAAAAGCAAGTTTTTTTGCGATTTTATGACCAAAACAAGCAATTTTAAACAATAAAACATAGGTTTTCTATTTTATATAACCTGGTAAAACATAGGTTTTTAGGCAATCAGAGTGCACATGCTATCCAATCTATATTATAAAAATAAATAAATAAAGTTATTATTATAAAGTTATTATTATTATTATTATTATAATGAGGAATGTTTTCATTGTCAGGATACTAACATAGCAGCCATGACATCACATGAATATGATCTGAACATTTTTCAGACACAGTGAAATTAAATTTTGTTGGATGACAACAAGATCATCTTATTCATTTCTTCCTGAAAGCTTTTGATAAACATCCATCAAAATTACATTTTATAGAGTCTAATAGTTCAAAGAGTAGAAATACTGGAAAGCTATAGCGCTTAGAAAGGAGTGCAAATCAGTAGTACAAATCCAAAGGTTGTGGGTTCTAATCCCAGTGAGGTCAGAGATTAATTTTCTCCAAATTTATTTCCCAGGGTCTTTCACCCAGAATAACCACCTTTCTAAGCACTATAACTTTCTATTAGGGACTGGTCATAAAGTATAGGAGGGTGGTTGGGCAAAATCAGGTAACTGGAAGACTATATTTGTGACCCACCCCCATATGGTTGCTGAAAAAACACATGACCCACCCCCATTTTCAAGGGCAAAAATGAAAAAAACCCTCCAATGTTGTCCCATTTCTATGTTGGCCCACCCCTTTCAAGGAGCTCAAAAATATGTGGTCCACCCCCTGATTTTGCCAGCCCAACCCCCTATATTTTATGACCAGTCCCTTATTTCTACTCTTTGTATTTTATAGTGCCATGTGCTCCCCATATTCATGTCTGATATTACATGTTAAGGTACCAACAGGGGTGTAGCACGGTCCCAGGAATGGAGGGAAAAATACCCCCCTCACTAGTACCACATTGTGTTTTATTCAAGCATTATGATTTGGTATGTATTTTTTTTTTTTTTTTTTTTTTGATTTTGAACCTTTCAGGGCATAAGCTTGTTTAGAGTCATTGTACCATGAAATTTACATCCAGTACAAAGACTTCTGTATTTCTACAAATATATTATGTATACTTGTACTTACATTGCAAGGCAGACACATAATATCAAGGGTCCCCAAAGATCCCCTGGAAAAAACAAAAGTTATGTAAGTATTTTAGATTTACCTTTTTGATTATAATTTAATAAAATTGCTAAAAGTATTTAAAAAATACTGTGGAAAAAAATACTGTGACTGTTATTTAAAATGCTCAAATCCACAGTAAAACAAGGCAGGATGCAACATATATTTGCTAGTACTGGTAAGAATCAGCAATTGATAACCTTGTATTTGTTTCAGTCAACAATAAACCATACAGCGATGCTGCTGACACCAATAAGGACTAAATCAAATAGGCAATTTTATTATTTTATAAACTAATGAGTGTCTATCTACAATTAGAGACATGGAAATTGGAGGAAATTTAAAATCAAGATGAGTAATAAGGCACAATGCAAAACATTAAGCTTTAAAAGTTTGGATCATAAATAATAAGTTAAGTACTTACAATCCCTTAGTAATGATTTACTTTGTCTTGGAAGCATAACGTGTAGAAATTTTTTCCCGACTGCTTTTAAATCTCGTTTCTTTCATAAAAAGAAATGAAGATGTTTTAATACCACAAACATATTACGACCACGTAGCTAATAAGTTAAACGCCATAATAAATTAAGCTGATGTCGATCAAAAGAAATGATCAAAACCTACAGATAGTTATTAGGCAATTATCAGGAACAACAAACTCACTAATGTTTCAAGTACAGGTTCATCTAATGTGCTTGGTTCTTCATCTTCGTCAGGAGCTCCTGGTACAGTAATATCCCCTTCTACTTCAATACTAACGTTGCTTGGTACAAAACTTGGTTCGGTCGCCATTTTGGATTTCTTTGTAATTGAATTACCGCTGACACACCTATTTCTTTGTGTATGGGCTCAGAGGAATACCTTTTATTGGGGGGAGGGGTAGTAAAGAATTGTATAAACGTGAAGTTTTCCGGCTGTCCAGAAAAAGAAAAGGAAGCGCACAAATAATAGGCCACGATCGAAATCTTAAAGTTCTGGTTTGATTGTGAGGCTTCCAACGCATGGGACATCATATAGACACAAAAATACGATTACCAAGTACCATTAATGCTCGTAGAAAGGGGAGGGGATGGGGGCTCAATTTTTTTTATATAAACGTCAAAATTACTGAAATGACATCCAGGTACGAGAATATTATGGTCCCTGAGAAAAGCTGTTCGAGTTCTCTCCCCCCCACTTTTTAAACCCTTGCTACGGGCCTAAAATAAACTGAATTTACTATGCATGACATTCCTACCTATAAAAGGCAGTTTTTTCCATTATTTTGGTTAGAAAAATAACAGCATTATTGTACAATTTTCCAAATTATATTCTCGTTTTCTTTTCCTTTTAACTGGTATTTCTATTGTTTTATTCCCAGAAGCCTCGCTATCAGGCTAGGATGTTGATATATATAGTGGGTTCTTATTTAGCTCATTTCACAATGTTTCAATACGCTTCACAGTTCAGTGTCATCAGTGGAGGACTTTACGGGCTGCATTATAAGGTGCCATTGGCAGCCGCGCAGCATACAATCATGAGAAAATAATTAGTATGTTATGCCTCCAATTGGAATAGGCTGTTGAACCGGGAGGCAATCCCCTACTCTTCTACGAACAATT
>JANTNT010156749.1:0-10312 GCA_024752375.1 Entacmaea quadricolor
ATAGCACATCGACTGAACACTATCATGGACTATGACAAGGTAGTGGTTCTTGACCAAGGTCACGTGGTAGAATACGATAATCCTCAAGTTCTTGTTGGTGAAGAGAACGGGTTCTTTTCTCGCTTAGTTAGCTCATGTCTTTTCAATTATAATAATGAGTAACTCCCGTTCATTCATCCTCTCCATCATCTTTTTCTTCGCACCACTGGAAGTCGTCAACTAAGCACATAACTTAGCTGCTTCATGTATGAAGATGATACTCAACTGATTTGTGAATATTAATCCCCTAAAAATCACGTGAAATATTGACAGACCTTGAAATCTGCTTAAGAGATGCTATTGCCTTCTGAACAGTAAATAAACAGCCTGGCTTGCAATCCGTCCCATAAACTGACTGAGTATACACTTTTGTTTCATCACGCTAAGCTCAGTTTGATTCTTTGCCGCCAATTCCGGTTCTCTCATTCTTCAGGTCCAGGTGATCTCGAGACCTCATTTCCGATTTGTATCAGCTCATAAAATGCGTTTTTGTAGCAATGCCAAAATTTTTAAATGGCCGTCGTTTCCTTAAAAATTGTTTGCGATAAATTCACTTTTACACACGTGTTTACAAGGCTAACAAAAATATTAGCTTACAGTCTGTTCTAAATGGTTTTAGCGAGAAATGCTGGAAAAGTTGAATGAGCATTTGGAACTGCTGATTTTGGCAAAGAGTGCTTTGCGCGCTTGCAGGCGAGACATGGATTACTTGTGAATGTTAGCGTGATTTGGTTGTTATTATTGACAGCCACCTGCACATCTTCATCGTTTGTTGTAGTAAGTACTTTTAACTATTTCTTTAAAATCAAAACCAAATTCTGAACTTACACTTTCAAAGAACGTGCCTTCACATTCCATGCACACTCATTTACATACTGAATGCATTACAATATAAGACCGTCCGGATGTAATTCAGCAAAGAGAACCGTGTAATGCTTTCGTAGCATCAATACCATTGCCCGATTTCATACCGTGTGGGACTGGGGCGAAAGCGGACACAGGCGGACAAGACAACAGTGGAGAAAAACATGTTTGGCTAGCTGAATTGCGGTCAATGTTGACAAGGAAAAATCTCCAGAAGTTAGTGCAAAACGAACTTGGCACTGGAATTGCAGTTCAGTGTTTTGTAAGAACTCATGGAGAACTCAAGGAGTGTCATATTTTCGACTTACACAGGTAGAATATGCACCAAATTCAATTCGTTCAAAATATCTAGAAGTTATTGGGAAACCCACTGTAAACTGGAAGAAAGAAGTTATATGTACAGCTCACTGGAGCAAGAAACGTGAAAAATACACGGATATCCCTGATATCAAGTATACTTTCAGTGAAAAAGACTCTAGTACTAGAAGTACAAAACAGCAACACTATGTAATAACTCTTGGAGAATGGAAGGTGTCTCCTACTATAAACTATCAGAAGTTGCCAACGATAAAAACCTAAAACTAGCATATGAAAAAATTTTAAAAAACAAAAATGTTAACTGGAAAAAGGGTGTAATTTGTTCTCAACATTGGTCAAAAGGACGAAGAAATTCAGTTGGTGACATACCAGACAAATCTACTTCACAGTCGTATGTAGAAAAGAAAACATCTTTTGTAACTCCACCTCACAAAATTGAATCAGCAAAACGATGTTTGAAACAGGAGGGTATTCAGCCCAAGTGTAGAAGAAAAATCGTTAAGTTAGATGCAGCAGTGGAACTGGATCCTAAAGATGAACTTATAAAGTCGATTTCCAATAAAAATTCATTACTCAAGGCTCAGCTCGAAGAAATTAAAGAAAAATTGGAACTCCAAGAAAAAAATATGTCTAGGATGGCAGAAGAGTTAAATAATCAGAGGTACTGTAAAAAAAAACAATATGAAGAGCAACTTAATTTTTTCCAAAAAGAGTTTGACAAAACAAGGTTTACTTATGACATAATTAAAAGGAGACAATGTTGGTACATGACTGATTTGACTGAGAATGACTTTAACTGCATGTTTGAATGTATTGAACCATTTCTTAATTGTTTGGTGTATCCGGATTGCAAATCCACCAATGGGTGCAATAGGAAATTGGATAATAAAACTGAACTTATGTGTTTTTTGACAACTGCACGCCATTCCCTCCATCTAGGGATTATGGGTTGGATGACCAACACTAGTGCTGCAACACAATCTCGAATATTTGTAGCTTGGTCAATTTTCCTCTGTACTGTCTTTGAAACTGTAGATCTTACTTCACTACCAGGGGAACTACAAGCATTCATGCCAAGGGATTTTCATGATGCTGGTTTTGGTGATACTTCATGTTTAGGTGATTGCACAGAGACTCGTATTGCTGCATCAGAGAACTTTGATGTCAACAATATTACTTTCAGCAATTACAAAAACCATACTTCTGGAAAAACCTGTCTGGATCACTCCTCATGGATCACTTATTAACTGTAGTGATACTTACCCTGGAACAATTTCTGACACTGACATTACTGAACAATGCGGAGTCCTGGACATGTTAGAGAGAGGAAGTATAGTTCTAACTGACAAAGGGTTTGGTATTACTGACCTATGTCTTGAAAAGGGGCTGCAACACAACCGACCACCTCTTAAGTACAATGCACAGTATGACGAGTCTGATATAAGTAGGAATTTTGATGTTGCTACTTTGCGTATTCACAATGAGAATTACATAGGTCGAATGAGAGACTGGACTATAATGAATGCCAGCTGGCCATCCAACAGAATTGATATCTTAGGCTATGTTCACAAAGTATTAGCACATATTGTAAACATTTTCAAGAAACCAATAGGTCCTAAGGAGGATGAACATGGCAAGAGCATTTCATCCTCATCACAAGGTTCAGCTTTTGTAGTTTAAATAAATAAATTATATACAATACTTTCAGCCTTGAACCACAAGATAGAGAGTTAAACTCAAATTTCATTATGTCCAAATGCATTATTTTAGTTTATTGACACATAAATAGAACTTCACAATATCAACTAAGTGAAAAATTTGCAATTATAAGTTAAAAAGTGTCCCTTTGGATTAAAGAAGTTACAATATATTTGTGATAAATGCTGTTATTTGTACACTTATATTTACATCAGAGTCATTAAAGTAGTGATTCATTTGGAATTCATACACTTTTGTCATTATGTATACAAATGAATGGTTAACAGAAATTGTCATTTAGAAAAATGACTACAAGCAAAAAGCTCTTAAACAAAAATAACCTGTTTTACTTCTTTTGACAAAATATTGATCCATGATCTTAGAGGTTGAAGTCTTTCAAAGGTAGCAGCACTGCCTAGAGGCTTCTCACCAAGTTTGCATAGAAGGGAATGTTCATCATAATGCCATTGAATGAAAATATTATTGTTAAGGATATGATCACAAATATCTTGAACCACATTTATTAAAAGATCATTTCTACTGATATAAAAGAAATGGGAAATGTCTTTCTCTGGTAAATATGATTGCAAAAAAGTAATTCTTCCTCCCATACAACTCATTTGGAAGTTAGTTTGAAGTAGATGAGCTCCAGAAATCTTTTCTAAAGGAGCATCAGAATTTTCAGGTCTTGTCTTCACTTCTACAGCAAAGGATTCTGTTAAGCCATTAGGGCTTGCACCATACTTAGCATCATCTGGATGTTTAAAAAAGCCACAGCCTGTGACTGGGACGCCTTGGTAAGAAACAAGAGCAATTAACAGGGTTTCCTAAAGAACAGTTCCTAATCCCATTTCCCAGTCCAAATTTTGACCAAATTTCAGTCTTAAATTCCATGATCCCATTGTTTTGCTCAAATTCTCAATCTCATTCCCATTTTCTGTTGCTTCTTTATTGCAAATTCAAGTCTCAGTGCATGAAATCCCATTTCATAGCCTCAAAAGCAAATGAATCCCAGCTCCCATTTTACCCCTTCAGGACCCCCAATGAAAGTGGTACATCAATTTATATAGTATTGTGGCTCACTAATGGGGAAATCCTACATGTGTCAAGTATGGGTACTGTTTGCAATACCTATACTTTTCAAAATCAATTAAATATTTTAAATACAATCTTATTATGATATTCTGGATCAAACCTCATTAGTACTGTGAGAAAGATACTGATCTCTTTACCTGAAACTTTTGAGAAGTTGTCCAGTGCTGTCTTCTCATAATTCTTTCCTCTCTCAAAATTCTTGAATTTCTTTGGTCGATAAGTACTTTCATTCAAACTGTTGTGTATACAGAACCAAGATGAGTCAAATTCTTTGTGGCCATAAAGACCTATTAAAGATGGCAATTTGCTGGCAGTAATAACTCCTATACGAGCTTTGAGCCACTCCAAGGAGCCTTGGTCGACATCATAATAATTACTTGCAACAATGCTAGGAAGTTGTTTATACTCTTTGCTTGGGAGATGGAGTGAAATAATATTTTCTTTGCATTCAGAAAGCACACTGAGCAGCTGTGTTGTTTTTTCTACTGAAAATACACCATCACTGTATGTAGTAGAAGGTGTTGGCTGTTCAACTTCTTTATGTTTGAAGGGTCCAGACCAGAGTGCCAGATATCTTTAGTCTTCTCACAAAGAATGGCTTCATTATAATTTGTTTGGGTGCTTTGTGTAGTCATGTTCTTTCTTTATTATGCTGTTCAAATAGGCATTTTTATAAGAAAGGTGAAAATACAATCCAGACTGTATTTTATACTTGCTTAGAACTTTTAGGAAATGGTTTGAAATATCCAAATTTGTATTTTCCTTAAGCTTCTTTTCTACTTTGGAACTTATTTCACAAACATCTCTATTGAGCCAGTCACTTTTATCAACCTCTTTAGGTGCACTTGCTCGCTTCTTTACTGCTCTTTTGTGGGCAATAGCCTTTCTTGCAGAACGTACATTTCTGAAATATTTCAGATGAATGTGAGAGGCAGCTTTGACCTTTGGATTGCTAGTAATTTTCGAGTGAGGGCGGTGCCATTTTTGGATCCTTTGGGTGCATGTTTCAGCCAAAAGCAAGTCATTGTTCAAGGCAAAATGTTTGAGTTGAATAAGAATATTAGTATAACATGACAGCATAGGCCACAGTTTCCAACTGGGCATTCACAGTAGCCTTCAACAGGAGAGTTTCCACGAAATAGTACTGTTGCAGTACGAGTAACATCGGAACTGAAGCTCTTAAGCACACTGGCTTTTATGTACAATTCATCATCTCCCGTTTTTAGTGCTTTTATGCTTTTCGTTCTTCGTGACTGGCACATTCTTAGTGCTTTTCTGTACTGTCCTTTCTTTCCCTGTCTTTTGTTCATTTGATATGCCTCGATATCTTGTTGTTTAATTTTGGGAAATAGGGCGATGTCAAATCTCCAAGCTGCTGTTTTTGGTGGTATTCTTTCTCTAGAAAGTGCAGATTTAAATCTGTACTCTTTACTAATTATAGATACTCGTTTGTCGAATAATTCTTCGTCTTTCAGATGACTAAGTCGTCCTGTCAATTCCTCCTTCGTGCCAGTGGTTTTTAGCTGAAATTTTGCACAGAATTTCGTCAATACATCGCATTCAAAAGACTCAATTTTCTTTTTATTAAGGCTGTCTTTGATAACTTCAAAGCTGTACTCCTGTTTAAGGAATTCCTTTTTGACATTTCTCTCCTGTAAAGACATAGATTTCAGCTCCGTCTTTGGTATCCCAGCCATGTTTTTCTCCACTGTTGTCTTGTCCGCCAGTGTCCGCTTTCGCCCCAGTCCCCCACGGTATGAAATCGGGCAATTAAACAATGACTCCACAGTGAGTAACTGTATAAAAACTCAAGTTTCCCACAGGGAGACCACTTTAGATAAGAGTAATGAAGTAGAATAACTTCAAAAAAATCGTCTTTTATTTAATTTTTTTAGTTTGACATTGAAATGGTTTGCTAATCATCGTGAGTGAGTTGGAAAAATACGGAAAAATAACTGTAAAACGGTTATTTTTTCGCTTTCCTATATATTTTCCTTATGGTCTTTCTCGCTCACTTTGCATATGTACTCTCGTAAGAGTACAGGATTGTACAATGTCAGCGAGCAAGACCACAGGGAATTATATAAGAAAATAGCAAAGCGGCAAATAACCGTTATGCTCTTCCTTGTCAGCGCCGAAACGGGGGCTCTGAAATAATCCCTTTCTTTTCGCCAAGATTTCTAAATTTCGGTGGCCGAAAAATGAAGCAATCGTGTCACGTGATAGAAAGAAATAATATTGTTAAACTGATGTAATAATAGTTATAAGGAAATATACTTGTTGAGATATAGAAGCTGAATTTGGGAATTAAGTATCACCTGCCTATTGCAAAAAATTTAGACGAGAATTTTTTTAGAATATGAAATGAATCAATTCATCCCCGAAATGTTCAACACTCGACATCTGATTCTACTCGGAATTTTTTCAGTAAGATTATTGGCTGTCATCAATGCACATGAAAGGATGGACTTTGTAATCACCCCAAACCGAAAGCTTAAAACAACAAACCACCTCAACCTTGTTCTACAAAAGCGACTGGTTGCTAACCAATTGGTGTGTGTGTGTGCACATTGGTGTCTTCGTGCTTCGTCGTGTTTATCGTTCAATTTAGATAATGATTCACAGTAACATTAAGATGGAAGACAGTGTGAACTTCTGTCAGTGGATGAGAAACTACGAACAGATCTTATTCGCGAAAACGACGATTTTGATCATTACACCACAAGTGTAAGTAAAAAAAGTTGTGAACGAGTTCGTGCTGCGGCTTTCAGTTGATTGCTATTGGAGATATTCCATTAAAAAACGATGATGTTCACCGCATGTGATTTGCATTCATTTTTAAGAAAACAGAATAAAAACGTCCTGGCTGACACAGACCTTTTTCATAATAAGTTTTTTAAGTTATCCAAACTGAAATTATTCACATAAAAACAACTAATTCCATGTTAAAGAGCATTTTAAAAAAATAACAATTTTAGAAAGTTTGAACATAATTGTAAAAAGTCATGAAAACTGAGATATTGAGGTTCAAGATTGGAGAGTTTGTATGTGTTTTGCTATTGGCGATTGTGGCTTCGTTTTCATGTTTTTTTTTTTTTTTTTTTTTTTTTTTTCACAGTCTAAAATGCTTATAGCTTCATAAGAAATTAGTTATAGATTATTCAATTTTGACGATTATGCTAATTATGCTAATTATTGAAAGTGGTCTACTGAATTTCATAGATTTCAGAAATTCTGATGATGAACGAAGATTTCGATTAGGTTTGTACCTTACAATTAAATTATTAATATAGGAAGGTGTCAAAGCATTGAAAGATTTAAATGTCAGCAGAAGAATTTTTTATTTAATTTATATATTATTAGAAGGATTTAGCATTTGATTTATATATTTGATATAACAAAAACGGGGACCGAGAGCCGGCCCGTACCCAGTCGCCACTTTAAATATTTTAAAATATTCACAAGAGACTATAAAGACTGTAAAGACTATAAAGACTGTAAAGATGTTTGGAAAGGGGAAGAAAAAATGACGTTGCTCCGTGCTTTTTTTTCCTTATTTCCCATTGTACACCGCGAGCTCACAAATCCATCCCGTCAACCACAGCGCAAGTAAGAGATAAGCAACTGGGTACGAGTCTGGACCAACAGGGCCGCCTCCTTATTACTTTGGAAATGATTGCAAATTCAGAGAACTATAGAACTATACCAAAATTTCATATTTCCTTCATTGATGCGCATGCGCACATGAAAATACTATGCCAACAGCGCGGTTCTGTTGAGAATTCTAGGCTTATTTCTTTTATGACTTTTTTGAAGGATCCTTGCAAAGCGTTGTCATGTTTAAATGGTGGTTCTTGTGTAACATCCAAAACAAGTTTTGGATGCATTTGTAAGAAGGGTTGCGAGGGAACACACTGCAAGATAAGAAGTAATGTGTGTGAAGAGATTTGTCAATTCATCGGGATAAATAGTCTATGATTTTAATCATTTGGTATTTTCCTTCAAATTCCCTTAAACATTTGTTAAATGTTACTTGCAGCTATCTGATCAAAAGACTTAAAAAGATCGTAATTTTAGAGTTCAAAGAATGTTTATTATATATTTTCTTAGGATTTCATCTTTTAAGGTCATATCACGCTATTAAGTATATAGTACGCAAGAGTAACTGCCGGAATCTTTCAGTCCTGATTGATACCAGTTGGATATCAGTTTAGAATAATGATACCAATAACGAGAAGGACTCAGAGGATAAGATTAAGGAGGAGGTTTATGAAGACCGTTAAGTCTTCCACTGACAGTAATAGTGTGAAGAGCATTGAGGCGTTTGGTCAGCGGCGTCAGTAATGGCTGCCATACTGTTTTAGTGTTCCTTGGTCTTCGTGTATTTTGAGATTGTCCAGCGTGTTTGGTGTCCATTATGTGGCCAGATCTTATCTACATTGTTCCCTCCGTGGTACTTGTGCAGTTGGTTTGGAACTTCGCCAACTTTCTAGCTGTTTCCAGCCATCATTTCATCTCGAGAACAGTTCGACAAGACGTCCATGTTGGCTGGCATCATCCAGATACGGGACGATTATTTTATTCCAGCAGCTTCCTGAAATCTCAACGGAAACCTAGCTGCAAACGAACACTCCCACCTGAAATACGGAAGAGATTGGGCGACCTAGTGATAAGAAAACCTTTTCGTTCGAAACGAAAGAAAAATCGACAAAATCCAATTACAAAAAGTGGCGGTCACCCTGTGGACAACACCACAGGTAGCCCATTACGAATTCCAACCAATATAGACAGCATTTCTATGAGAACTCCCCACGCAGTGATTCCAACTTTCTAGCTGTTTCCAGCCATCATTTCATCTCGAGAACAGTTCGACAAGACGTCCATGTTGGCTGGCATCATCCAGATACGGGACGATTATTTTATTCCAGCAGCTTCCTGAAATCTCAACGGAAACCTAGCTGCAAACGAACACTCCCACCTGAAATACGGAAGAGATTGGGCGACCTAGTGATAAGAAAACCTTTTCGTTCGAAACGAAAGAAGAATCGACAAAATCCAATTACAAAAAGTGGCGGTCACCCTCTGGACAACACCACAGGTAGCCCATTACGAACTCCAACCAATATAGACAGCATTTCTATGAGAACTCCCCACGCAGTGATTCCATCCTTATCGATATGGAACATCCGCTCATTAATGAATAAGGTCGACGAACTTTACTGTCTCTTAAAGATAAATATTGTAAACATTGCTTGTATCACTGAAACATGGCTCACCAATGAAATACCCAACTCAGTAGTAACCGTATTAGGAATTTTGTTCTTTTTCGAAAAGATCATGGCTCACATGGTGGAGGAGTGGCTGTATACGTCAACTCGTCTATCCCCTGTAAGAGACTTACGCAGCTAGAACTACAGACAGACTCGAGGTCTAATTAAGTCATTGGTTGCAGATTCGACCGCTACGGCTACCCAGAGAAGTCTCGTCTATTTTACTTGGAATCGTCTACCACCCCCTCCCCTGCTTGACGTCAGAAGACAACCAAAGACTGTATGACCACGTCCAATACGTGTCTGATTCACATCTTCTTAATTATCCAGACAGTCTAATCTGGGTCACAGTTGATTTTAATCCAAATTCAACTGGCATCTCTCCCCATGTGCTCAAACGTGTTTGTGGCCTTTCCCAAATTGTCAAGGCTTTAACTTGTGATACTGGAATCCTTGACTGGTGTCTTACAGATCGTCCTAAACTACACCTAGACCCTGTCCAGCTTCACAAAACCGGGGGTAGTGACAACTTTTGTGTCCTGGTGCAGCAGAATAAATCACGTTTACAAAATCGTTCGAAGCAAGTGATCACAAAACCTGACACAAGATACAGTTGTCTTCGCGAATTTGGCAGATGGGTTACATCTCTCTCTCCCGCCATGAACTGTTATCTGCGTCCTCGTGCGAACAGAAGTTCCAGATATTCATAATAATAGAATGGTTTATTAAATATATACTCTCGCACCAAAAAGAAGACGGTGAATTACAGTATAGAAAAACTAAAAATTATAAAAAATCGTTAAACTATTAGAAATATAGTACAATTAACATATCAAAACATATGAAGACAAAGGATTAACATATAAAATAGACTTTTTTTAAATACCTTTTATTAATCTGTATATACTACTTACAATTTAGCATTACAATAAGTGTTAAAGGAAAGGGAAAAAAAAACATGTACATATAAATTTTTTTCGTTTTGCCTATTGTTTCTACATCTAAAAATTATTATTATTATTATTATT
>JANTNT010156860.1:0-10308 GCA_024752375.1 Entacmaea quadricolor
GTTGTTCGAATGTGAGCAGCCGTTTGTGGGGGAGAGAACGTTGCGTGACGAGCCTAAAACGGCTGCGGAGGAGACTAGCTGCGACACTGCTTATTTCAAAATTATCCGAGAATTTTTGGCGCGACGCGAGCGATTTAAAAAAATCTGAAATCCGCGCGAATTATGTTGGAGTCACCTTAATTAAATGTAAAAGCCATCTCCATTTTAATTACCTTCGTTTTGTGTTCTAACTCGTTGGAAAACGGCCAATATCAAGAGACTCTTTAAGGTAGAAAAGTGAACTTTTCATTGTCTCAGTAACAAATGATAAGTTATTCCAAGTATACATTAAATACGTCTTTGTATGGTTTTCAAATCCATGTCGCGGGAAAAATGATTTTCGGAAGATACCATTCAAAATCTTGAATTGAGTTTCGAAAGACATCGCCCTTTAAAATCGCCAAGAGTCATTAGTCAATTGGTATTTATGGATCAATTTTATCGAACGCCGAAATAACCACGAGGCTAGCTGATCTAAGTCAGGATACTGCTAACTAACAGAATTGAAATTTAGCATGTTGCAATTGACTTTTTATTGCGGAAGGTAAACGGGAGAACCCGGAGAAAAACCCTCAAAGCACAGGAGAGAACTAACAATAAATCAACTTTAACTACTCGTGAGTCCCAAGCTCAGGAATCGAACGCTGGACCTTCAGCGGAAAGAGGCAATAGTAGCAGCGCATATACCCATGTTTCCCGTGAAAGTGTTCTGCGACAAGACAGTAAAGTAGTAGTAATCACGTGATTAGCCCCATTGACCAGAAACCTTAGACTGGGACTATTGTTAGCCAAGATCAAATCCATTCTCTTAGATTTATGTTTTACCTTTTGGAAGAACTTTTCGACAATTTTCACATCTATATCAATAACAAAGACTTATCGCCATTAACAAAAGCGGGCTCATTACTCGATCACGCATCGACATAAAACAATCAACCAGTTTAAAATATAAGAAATTCAAATTTTAGATTACTAGTGTTGATTCTGTTTTGTTCTAAAATGTACAAGATGTAAAAGTTCTTCAGAGATACATTTCATTGATTTATTGGTACATGTCTGTACGTTTCTTGAATTTTTTTTTCTTTCTTGGAACTTTTTAGATGGTATTGTGCTATCCTGACTTGCTGAGACGAACGTTGTTTATCTACGACTTATGTGACTCACTAAAAGGTTCAAATTATACTGGTTAGCACGGAAATTTAAACATTTGAGATTCGTATTAAGACCCTGTATTAATCTAAAGTTACTCTAGTTTCGAGAAATTCGTTTTCACTTGCAAGTAAAAACAGTCTGTTCCTGTTTTGAAAAATGTAACCGATTATAAAATATTTCTTACCAGATGTTTTGTGATGTTGTATTTGGCTTACATAGTTCAGAGTACATGGTACATTCTGCCATCCGTTAGTACGTTAGTCCTGACGAAGACATTTAAAGAAAATTTCAACAATTTTTTTGAACAATTTCTGTGAAGCTTAGTTGTCGATCGCAAAAGTCTCTGTGGATTTGAGAACTCTGCCCAATTTATTTAAAGGATGAATAACGAATAGACTTGTCAGCCGTTAATATAGCACTTTAAGAGCCAGTTAGATTAACAAACATGAGCCAGGTGTTTCAGACACGTCTTTGTTAAAGACGAACAATCAAGTAATTAGGCCAAATGAATGGGAAAATCTCCATGCAGAGCTATACTGCCAATAAATATGCCGAGAGAAGAACGAATTACTTTACCGAAAAATGAATGTTAGGAACAGTTTTTTATACTGTCTTTCTCTGGATGAAATTTGCTTTAATTTCTGTCTATCGACGACAGCTATGTAGGGTCACTGGTTTGTTTGCTTTGCTATATGTGTTTTTACCCTCTTAAATAAATAAATAAACTTCTTAATAACCTGAGGATAGAACTATCTAGTTTTATTGTCGTATAAGCTTTTCTTTAGAATTGTTTTCTCTCAATAAACTTTTGACGTTTACATAGGAATGAAATTTCGACTTTGGTTGCTTATTTATTATTTGGTTTTGTTTATTCATTCTTTGGTTTTGTTTGTTCATTTAGTATGATTATGATTATTATGTAGTTTTGTTTTTGTTTAAAATTTAGTAAACGAGTTACTTTTCAGTTTTCCATGTTAAAAAATAGAGATCAGAAGTCAAGATTCTAGGTGGTTCAGTTAAAACAATGAATAATTTATTACTAACGCTATTTGAGTGCTCCAGAATAAACTAAAAACCTACAATTACGAAAATTTAATGGACCCATCGTTGAAACTGGAGCCTAAATATATAAAATCAAGATAAATTGATATGATTTATAAACCTACCAGATTCAATATTGCTATTAAAATTAACTGTTTCTTATCGACAACACATTTAAAGAATGACTCAGTTGTTTGACTTTTTAGATGAACGTCTTGTAAATCAAAAATGGTGGCAGCGGCGGACGTTCCTGTAAGATCGTTTATAATGGATCGATGTTGTATTCATTTGTTTTTTGTAATGTGTTCTGTACCGATCCATTATAAATAAAAATACATGAAGTAGTTATGTCACGCGAAATTTTTAGAAATAGGATGATTTTCAATTCAATAACTAGAAAATCTGATTCTGATGACCTGAGGCTGTCACAGATTTGCGCATGCATTGGTGTTGTAGATAACAGGAGTCAGCAGTTATGGTTGGAGCTAACTTAACACAAATCATACATAACTGCCACCCGAATAGCTCAGTTGGTTGGGGTGTTAGTCTGTTGTGCTGGTGGTCGCGGTTCGAGTCCTGGTTCGACCAAAACTCAGGGTCTTAAAATAACTGAGAAGAAGGTGCTGCCTTTGTAAAAATATCTGCAAATGGTTAGACTTTCGAGTGGCTCGGATGATCTCTTAAAATGGCAGTCCCGTCTCTCCATACTTCACCTATCTAACACATATCGGAGGGACGCAAAATATCCACTAGGACGTAAAGAAAGTCTGGTGGTGACCATTATTTGTGTCCGAGCTCTTTCTAATCAAGTGGGAGGGGATAGAGAATTCTTAGGGGATGAGATTTAGTGTTGTACCTAGGAGGGGACCTCGTGTCCTACTCTACTCCCCCCTTCCTTCGGGCAAATCATATAAATAAATAAAATAAAAACATCCTTTAGTTTATAGTTGTAAAGTATAATTTATCAAAGCACTAAAATTGACGAACCACTGTTAATTGTGTTTTAATGGCCTAGTGAAGCCTTCTTCGGAAGAGGTATCACTAAAAGCCCTTGTCGGGTGACAGAGATAAGTACACGTAGAGTCGTCAATCAAGACTATATATTGTCAAACTTATCGCAGGATGCACTTTGGAGTAAAAAAATAAATGAGATAATAAGCTTAGTTTATTGTTTTAGGAAAATGTCTATACAGTTATGATAAAATAGATGGAATAGTTTATATTTCAAGTCTATCGATAAAGATTTGTTTTATTTGCCTTTTTGATTGCCGATAGTAAACGATTTTAGCTTTCAAATTAAACGGCTTATAGCCAGCACGAAGCCGCAAAACTTTAATGCAGTCTAATACTTTTGAAATTAGATTGACTACGAACATGAGGAAATTGAGTAGCTGTAAGATTTCCTTCAAAAATGGTACGAATTAATACCTTTCAGGCTGAAATATGCTAGGATCATCAAATTGATCTCTATTTTTTTTTTTTTTTTTAATAATAGCTTTACCATTATCGCTGGAATAGACAGAGGCTTGCATAGACAAAGATCATATATTTTATTATCTCAGTGTTCTAAACATAGATATTTTTTACAGTTATAATTACTTACTAGACTTGCACTTCATAGTAGAGTGGGATGAATTAAGTTTAATCACGCCACATTCAAAGATTGACAACGGGAGGTGTGTATTGAAATGGAAAAGATCTATAGCTGTTTTTCATGTAATCTTTCCAGGAGGGCATAACTGGTGGCCCAAATAAGATAGAAGCAATCCAAAATGTATTAAACTTTTAATTTGACCGGAATTGCTATCATGCCACAAGGAAATATTCAGTTCGGTAACTACCATCATACCACACTTGTTCATTAGATAATTTTTGTTATAAGTAAAAGCTCATCAGTTATGCACTTGAAAAAAATTGGGAAGCTTTGCATGTCAGCCGAAATGGGGAATTGGATCAATTGTTTAGATAAATTCTAAGGAAATAGAAGTTGTGTTCATGTTGAATGCAACTTTGCTGTAAGTAGTTTACAATCATTCGTAAGGAAGTAATTTGGTGGTCATGTTGGATGGTATCATTATAGGTAGCTTGCAATCATTCCTAATGGTGTAAAAGTGGTGGTCATGTTGGATGATGTTCACTATAGGTGGATTGCAATCAATCCTAAGGGAATAAAAGTGATGGTCATGTTGGATGATGTTCACTATGGGTGGTTAATCATTCCTAAGGGAATAAAAGTGGTGGTCATGTTGGATGATGTTCACTACAGGTGGTTTGCAATCATTCCTAAGGAAATAAAAGTGGTGGTCATGTGGGATGATGTTCACTACAGGTGTTTTGCAATCATTCCTAAGGGAATAAAAGTGGTGATCATGTTAGATGATGTTCACTATAAGTGGTTTACAATCATTCCTAAGGAAATGAAAGTGGTGGTCATGTTGGATGACCACTACAGGTGGTTTGCAATTATTCCTAAGGGAATAAAAGTGGTGGTCATGTTGGATGATGTTCAGTTTAGGTGGCTTGCAATCATTCCTAAGGGAATAAAAGTGGTGGTCATGTTGGATGATGTTCACTATAGGTGGACTGCAATCATTCTTAAGGGGGAAAAAGTGAAAGTCATGTTGAATGCTTTTCACTGTAGGTGGACTGCAACTTCGTGGTGGCTAAATGATCATCATCATTGTTTTTCTTTAGTTTGCATTTTTTTTATACTGTATATTGTGATGGAATGTTCAAAGCATCTCAGGGATGAACCCAGGATCTTATAACAAATGGGACAGTTGCAATAGTAGATTTATCTCGAGTTAAAGTTTTAGGACACATAATCTAAGAAGTGTGCATATTAAGTCCTGATGGCACGTTTTTTGCCTACCAGTGGCGTAGGGAGACACCAAATTTCACCAAATTTAGGGGGCAGGCTCGAAATTTTTGGGGACAGCTGTCCAAAAAATGGTAAAAAACAACCTAATTCTGACAATAAATGAAAAGATTAAGAGGAGGCCGCCCCCCATGGCTTCCCCTCGTTACGCCTGCATTGAAAATTTCAAACGTATGAGATATTTTACCCATGCAGGAAAGCCGAATAAAGACAAGTGAGGTTTGAAAGGAATGCACAGAATGCACACGTCGACAGAATTAACCGGTGAAGATCAAAGATCTTAGTGTTTTACATGTGCAATAGAACGCTTTCTTTCCTGACACGATATGTGGTTTCATCCCATTATTAACCGTGTTTTTTTACTTGCAAAGCATGACACAAACTTTAAAGACGTCATTCTCGTTTCCGGCTCGTGATGCATACGACTTTTTCTAACCGTATTTTAACCGTGTTTGACTTACAAAGCATAACTCAAACTATAAAACTCCAGCTCTTGATGCATACGACTTTTTCTAGTATTCTCCCAAACACCCCACCTATATAAAAACATATAAAAACATAAGGTGACAGGCTTAATTCAGTAATTTTCGAAGCTAACCAAGAATGTTTGATGAGTTTGTAATTTAATTTTTTGTTTTACATGCGATGCATTCATATATAGTATGAATTTTTGACTTTTCTTTTTTTGATATGTTGTATCGTTAGTTGCCATAAACGTACAGTAAAAATCCCGAATATTTTAAAATATTCCGACTCAACTGATATCGAACAGCTGGTCCGTCATATCGAAAAGATCTTACAACAGGCAGCCCAACCAAGAAAAATGCTGAATTTCGTGTGCGCACATTACCTAATCTCGTCCACAGAGCTTCGTTCCTTTTGATCTGCCCCCAGAGTAGGGTCGAATGCTTTCCCAGGATACTATGCGGTTTCCGGTATTATCAATTTCAAGATTTCGTAAAGTTTTAGTGAAGCATTAGAGTTTCTTCAAGAGAATAATGCACATTACAGCACTTCTAAAGATAAGCTTATGTTGGAAAAGTTATTTGGAACTTTACCATTACGATCATGTATTTTTAAGTTACTTTATAAAGAATATAGCAGTAGAAACTATTGTAATAAATGTCACTGTTCTTCTCCACTGATGCACACGGCTTTTGTTATGTTCGAAGAAATGGCTGGTTTGTATATTAAATGCAATCTAATTACATATCATTAACATAAAACTGTTGAATGAAAGCCCAATCAATCTAAATATTTCATAATGACTGAAAATGACTCGCATTTAGTTAACATAAATTAAGTCAAAAACGTTGAATTTTAAGCCATAGCACGAGGACACACGTATGTCAGACGTCCAAATGACAATCAAAATTAGACGTATGATTTTGTAATTTTTAACTCCAAGAATTATTTTACTTTCATTTCTGATTTTTCTTTTTCATATTAAATGGGGAAATACAAGATCCAAGAGCTGGACTTCTTAGTATTTAAAAATGTTTGATAAGTCTTTGTCTTTAACTACAATCATAGTTAATAAACTACAATCAAAGAGACTCGCCGAGTGTCCAAATCTTCAAGATAACTAAGCACGGCATTTCATATGAACGCAAGAAATTCCAAGAGGAGAGACCAGACAGTCCAATTTATAAATAGAGTGGATATAATTTTTTTTTTGAAGAGGAAATCTAGAAATTTACCATACAGCGTTCGCAACCTTTGAAAGTTCACTGTAACGCACTCGAGATAGACTGATGACGTCGGTCGAAAATTGATAATATACTTTATATAAAACTCAAAGCATTCTGGGAAGGCATTCGATCCTCCTCTGATCTGCCCCGAGAAAAGAGAGCTCTGGCATACTCCATTTAGAAAAAATAATTATCTATCAAACTTGCATTGACCTCTTCCTCGTCGTCTGCTGACAAGGGGGGGGGGCATGTTTTTGCAGGCAGCACCACAGTTCCCCAAGCTGCACGGTACTGTGCTCTAACTTGTCTAATACTCCAACAAATTTATGTAACTATTCTATTCTCTTTCGCTTCGCTCAGCCGAATAGAAAACATTTCAGATAAAAGTAATAACAGTAGGTTGCCTTCCAGTAGTTATTGGCACAGGTTAATGTTTTACATACAAGTAATATGTGAAGAAATGGCGCATTGACTGTCAGTGGGATAGCTAACGATAAATTAAATTGATCAATTAAACTACGATCTGAGAGGGTTGGAGAACTGATTAATTAAAACAAAGTAGTTAATACGAGCAGCTTACAAAACCTATCACTATGGAAAAAGCAGGACCGTACCAATTACTGGAAAGCGTCAAGTGACGAGTAACTCCAAAGGAGTGGCAAATATACCGTAGCAAAACCCCAAGGGGGACCCACATACCAGCGGGCAGTACTTAATGACAACAACATGAAATATAATTGTATTCTATCGTCTTGCATCGTTCTTAAGTGTTAATCTATTGTTCTGTGGATACAATACAATACAATTGTATATATGCATTTGTTGGAGTATTGCACAACCCTCCATTTTCTTGCACGTTGTCCGCCATGTTCAGGGACCAAAATTTACCTTAAACACAGTCTTTTTATGTTTTGTAACAAAAATCATTCATCATGTACAGCTGTTCTAAATGACTCGCTATCGAAAAGATGGACTTCGGCCAATTGTGCATGCAATAAGAAAAAGGCGCTTGATGTCACAGAAAACTATACTTTTTGGCATTTACTGAGCTGTCTGGGATATACATGTATTTCGCAACATTGACATTTTGCTTCAAAGGAAAATAAAAGGAAGACTGAGAAACGAAAAGCATCAATTTTTCTGCTTGGCTTACCACCCAGTGAACATGGGGTCTTAGTTTGGCATCGTGTAGTATTCCATTTGTTCTCGTCCATTCATGGTTCCGAAACCCCATAGTTACTGTTGCTATGTCCCACACGCCAAAATAAGTTTACCAAATAAGTACACAATTAAATCTCTGATCTCAAACATTTGTGTACGTCTAGCTTGCATTTTGAGAATTTTAAATAGATACGAGAATCAAATCCTAGTATTATTCAAAAATCCTGGTGAAAAAAGGCAGTTTGTGATATTGTTTGTGGAACACGATGAATTCCATTGGGAAAACTGCCGCTACGGTGATTGGTTCGCTATTGTTTGAATCGGAACCATAAATTATTCAGGCAGATTGAGCATGCTTTCCAACTGAAAAACATCACTCAAACTGTGGGATGTTATCACAATATGAATACAAAATGAATGAGTGGGGGTTTTGGCATGCGGGGTTTGGCGTTGGACTGGACCTTAGTTATCAGTTTTGAGAAATTTTATGCTTAGTATTTTAGTGTACATGTGTAATGCGCAGCTGATTGTATTAACATGTTAAATTGCGCAATACAAATAATAAACTATTATTATTATGATACATGTTAGAGTGAGGTCATTAAACCCGTGACTTGACGTGATATTAGACAAATACACCTTAGTAGACCTAATTCCATTGTTTTTCTTTTGTGTCTATTTGGCGATTACACTTTAACAAGTAATTTTTATTTCACGGGTTTAATGACTTCACTCTATACTAGTTGGATCTACCTAACTGGTAGAATAATATATCTTTTTGCTAAAGCATACCACGGGTATGCAATTGATTGGTATGTAATTAAAATGTCATCTAGAAATTGGAAATTATTTTGCTCGTTAACCAAATGAGGGCGGAAAACTTTAAAGTAGGAAAGGTCATGATTAGCATTATATATAGCGTATAGCGCAGCCTTTAATTTGTACCGCTTCATACCAACTCGCTCTCCTGCGGATAAAAAATGTCGAAATTTGTCCCTCAGTTTTTATATTTTCAAACTAAACAAAGATAAAAAATCGATACTGTTTGGTATTTGTTTTAAATTTGTATTTCAAATAAACACAAGTATAAGGCGCTGGCAAAACAAGGATAGTACATTGTGGCAGCAGCAACATTGTGTCCTCCGCTGTTGCTAGGCAAAACACGGCAACATTGAGTCCTCTGATGTTGCTCATCGTGGCAAAACACGGCAACATTGTGTCCTCCGATGTTGCTCATCTTGGCAAAACACGGCAACATCGTGTCTTCTGATGTTGCTCATCGTGGCAAAACACGGCAACATTGTGTCCTCTGATGTTGCTCATCGTGGCAAAACACAGCAACATTGTTGCGCTCGGTGTGGACACAACAAATGTTTCTATCATTTCTCATAAACATTATTTTTGTCCTGGATACAAAATCTGTGTCCGTCACAATGTTTCGCGCGTGGTACGCAAAACAGGGCACCGAGCGAAGACATATTGTGCCGCTACAATGTGTCTTCGTTTTGCTTGCCCCTTAGGGAAGGTACGTTTTTTATTGGGGGAAGGAGGGCTGGAGCCTCAGAGGGGAGGGTCATTAGTCAAATTTTTAGATTCAAGGGGAGGGTTCTCTTTTAATACACTTAAAGCAAGGGGAGGGCCATTCCCTTTTACACAAATTGATCTATTGTAGTTTTTATATTGTTTTTGTATATATACTCAAAATTTTTCGCTCGCTACGCTCGCGTTTAAAAAAGAAATCATCTTTGAAGAACAAACCTTGTACAAACCCTACAAAAAAAGCTGTAATCGCTAAAAACATATCAAAATTTTGCTCTCTTCACTCGCACAAAATTTGAAAAAGTTGCATGAAGTCACCAGGGGGAAGGTAAATGCTCAGTTGTGTCATTAATATCTTACAAATTTGTTAACGAAACTAGTACATCATAAAAGTATCTCCTAGATGCGAACGCCAGCTATAACTGTTTATGTTTTTAATGAGAAAATTTGGCTTATGCGCTCGAGATTCTTCTGCTAACCGGCTCTTCGGTGTGTTTTTCGAACAACTGAATCTGTTTGAATTCCGTGTTTTGTACTTCCACAAAAGTGAACGTTGTTAAAAACTAATAAGACCCTTGGAGGGGGAGGGTTGTGTGTTATCTTGTTAAATTTCAAGGGGAGGGTCATAAGTTTAGTTTTGAAATGGCAGGGGAGGGTTAAAATTTTTATGATTTTTAAATATATTGGAAGAAAACTTATTCTTTGTTTTTCTTTTTTTCTTTCTTCTTCTTTTTTTTTTTTTTTTTTTTTTTTTTTTTTTTTTTTTTTTTTTTTTTTTTTTTTTTAATATAAACCAGACTACTCATA